>JANHZU010004547.1:98769-112776 GCA_032468055.1 Acrochordus granulatus
CGACATTCAATCTCGCCATCTCACGTTTGACCACATCCAGCTTACCTTGATTCATGGATCTCACGTTCCAGGTTCCTGTGCAACATTGTTCTTTACAGCATAGTGCTTCCCTCTCACCTGCATTCACATCCACAGCTGAGCATCCTTTCATCTTTGGCCCAGCCATTTCACCCTTTCTGGAGCTACTTGTGATTCCTTCTGATCGTAGGGTGCTACCATGAAGAAATCTTGCTGTCGACTCTTTCACAGTGTAATTTGAGTCTCTTCTGCTCAGAAGAAGTTGATTTGATCCATATACTGTTGCTTAGTTGTGTTCATGCATTTTTCAGGTATCATCAGGTAAGAAACTGAGACCAAATCTCCTGAAGTCATACAATTAAGGAAGCCTGAAAAACGTGAGAAAGAAAAAGCAATCCCACATTACTTGGAATTCCTTTGGAGCTATCATTATGCAACATTACCAATAAAGAGCTCTTACACTGTGCTTTCAGAGATGTAGAATAGGTATTTTAATGACAAAATTAATTTACTCAATTGTGAAGTCAGGACAAAATCTTTGCCAGTTGCAGCAACCTTCCGCGAGGCTTCTATTGCTGCCCATTTATCCCTTGTTTTTTTAAGAAGAATTGGAAAAACTGAAGCCCACTTTGGATGTGAAAGTACATTAAATGGAACTAATTACAACAAATCCTTTTCTCCGAAGTATGCCTTGTTTTCTCATTTCCCCCAGGGTTGCTGTGTTTCATTTAGAAAGTAAATTAAATCCATTGTTTCAGGATGAGCCACTTGTTTAGGCTTTTGAGAGGAGCCTCTTGGGTGAAAGTTAGAAACAGTCAAATTTAAATAAGTTATTTTGTTTTTCATATCTGCATACTAATCTAAATAATCTCCTTCCTTTTCTTCCAGTGAGTAGTTTGCGTTTGTTTGTTTTTACTGTAACTTTCTTTCAATTTCTTATGTATTCCCTAGGAGGATATCAAAATGACCACAAACGCAACTATTTTATATGGACAACAGATTTTGTTTCTTTCTTGGCTGGCTGCACAGAGCATAATAACAGTTGCTGCTAGAGTCCCAAAGCAATGATCACTTTGGGGGGCATATTCCTGAGAAATCTGTTGATGATCATGAGCTTTAAACCTTTTCCATTCGGACCACTGCAGACTTCAATGGAAACCTGAGATGTCCTTGGCTATTGATGCTGCTGACCTTTTAGCAAATTTTTTCTACTTATCCAAGAAACCTGTGTGAGGCTTATGATCCTGTTGATGTCTAATGATGAGTGGCCCTCAATCCATACATATGGTGAATTTTACATGCATGCATCATTGTGTGCACAAGACCGCTTCTTTGCAGCAAACATGGGAATGGTTGATGGCTTGACCAACATAAATATTGTTACCTATTGTTTACCAAAGGAAGACATTTTTGGCAACAAGCCAACTCTGTTAGGCAAAGAAATGATGCTCCTTGCTGATGAAAGACATGCACCTCACTTTGATTGTTCCCTCTGCTTTAACATGTACAAGTATTTCCTAGAGGTTCTGGCACTGGATTTTAGAAACTCCTAAGAAGCATCTGTTCAGATTTCAGATTTCATTGAAACAGTCCTAATAAGAAACAGACTACTCTGTTGTGGCTTTTAGCACCATACTGTGGGAAAAGGAGAGCAAGAATTGGCTCCGGGAAGCTCTCTTAAGCCATTGACTCCCCAAGGTGTACCTGAAGATGCCATTCCCTAACCAAGAAAAAAATGATAGAGTGCCATCATCTTTCTTCCCCTCCAGAAGGGAAATATAAACAATTGGGGGAGGCCATTTGTAGCAGAGCCTCAAGGCACATAGAGATTCTCAATTCTCTTGTGGGATGGGGTGGGTTTGAGATACAACAATGCAACACTTTGAGCCAAAGCCTTCCTGAGAATGGGATGCTTTTCTCCTGACATACAATACACTTAGATTAAGCATTCCACTGGGACTGTACTACTATCACACCATTCATCATATAAAAGGCTTCTATTTTATACTGACATGAGTCTTATGCATTCCTGCTTCAATCAACCAAAACAAATTTTAAGCAGAATCCCTTTGTATTTCTTCTGCAATCAGCCAAAACCAAATGTAACTATCTGTCCTGGATCCAGCCTCTTTCTGAATGAGGAGGTCTACTCATTCAGTCAGTCAGTTCTGAGTGGCAAAAGCACTTACCCTTTCATTCTTTCTGGGAAGCATTATTTCATTTCAGAGTTCTTTATTCTTTTGTAGGTGAGAGTGACAATGCAAGGCTGACTTTGTCCTGCTGTAAATATCTGTGAATCATGTTGGATTAACTTACATTATTAGTGCCAACTCTTTCTTATTCTGGAAGATCACGCAGTGTAAATCTTCATACTCTGAGCTGCTTCAGGAGCAAGGTTTTATTGAAAAGGAAAGTCTACACTTAATTTCTTCAAATAATATATTTTTAATAAATATCACTGATAATGCTCCTATTGCTCCTAAAAAAAATTGCTGCACATCCGTAGCTTTCTTTCCCACCAAAGGCAGACATTAACAACATTCCCATGCTTTGTAGTGGGCAGCACCACACTTTATGGGAGCAAAAAGCATAAATTATTGATTACAGCACAAAACTAAGGCCTGTGTGACTATCAAACATCATTTTAAATGGAAATATATTACTACTTTTATGTTAGCATTAACCGTGTTTACTGGTATTGTATCATAATGCCGTGGAAGGATTGCTATAATGTATGAATGGAATGTCAGACTTTGCTGCCATGCTGAGGACTCTCTACCACTCTCTTCCTCTTTTGGTTTTTATTCTTTCCAAATTAATGGAATGCTGGGACAAAATTATGCAAAGGGACTTGGAACTCTGCATTCCTACCTATTAGCAGGATGACTCTCTGGGAACAAGACCCCATTTGATATGCAGGGGGAAGCCTGCAAAGAAAGAATGTGTCTGAAGATGGAGCTTATCCAGACAGGGATTGTAGAAAAAAATATTCCAGAAAAACTTCCACCTACTGCACTGCTATGGAAGTAATTAAGAATACAGTTGATTGCTTTATTCTTAACCCTCCTCATCTTCTCTTTCAATCACATGACTCAGAGACTTGCTGGTATTTGAAAGAATTTCAAAAGTCAGGCTCTCCAAAATTTTCTGACCTTGTTTATTTTTCAGGGTAACCTGGGGAATTGTTCCTGCAACTAGCTGCATCTCTGAACAACTCCCTTTCTCAAAACTTCCTTCCTATTGGATCCTTTCACATGGATGAGGTATGGCTGCAACTCATAGGACTAAGAGTATGAACAGCCATTCTAGGTTCTAAAAAATCTTTTAACAGCAAATTTCCTGGTGATCCAAGAGTGCAAACTTCTTAAACATTTTTGCCAGATCCATTCAAAATCTTCTGAAGACTCAGAATGAGAAATGTTAAATTTACATGAGCACAAGAAAAAATGGTGGCTTACACCTATAGAAAGACCATCTCCAGCTGATTGGAAAGAACTTGTTTAAAGTTTGCATTGATTTAAGCTGTCTCTTTAAGCTGCATGTTTCTGTCAGAACAATTCAGCTGAAGATTTTTGCATAGTGTTTTCACATCAGTAACAGAATGAGGTGATTTTCCAAGACCACCAGGGGGTGAGAATTTTGTCTGCCAAATGGCCAGCGCAGAAGGTTCTTCAAGAGAAACATCCATAAAATACAACAAATAACCAGATCAGCTTCAAAAACAGTAATGACATTTCTTGGAGTGCTGTTTTACATCTTTTGATTGCCACTGGACTTTTCACAGAATGCCGTTTTAAACAAATCTGGAACCTCTTCATTAGAGAAATCATCAGAGAGATTTTAAAAGAAAGCAAAAATGTTTCCCAGTAGGATAAAAATACAGAAAAAAAATACAGCATTGGACAGACTCGTGAATGTGTACTTGGTCTTTCTGAATCTGTATCTACAGAGGAAAGAGCGGAACATAAAGTGATAAAATGGATAAACTAAAGCCAGACTTATTTAAAAAAAGAAAAATCATCAGGATGAGTCGAAGAAAAATCATCAGGACGAGTCTTACTGAGAATTGGTCAGTGGACTCAAAGATGGGATCAGATGTGGAATGCAGAGACCTGAAAACCTCCAGCTTCGTCAAAGGAATCCAACAGTGCTGTTAAAACTGCCGCACAGGTGGCATTTCGGGCTAGGATAAGGAGAGGGCATCTTTAGAATATTTCGAAGGAAAAGAAAAACACCGAAGAGAAGGAGAACGGAGCAAAAAGACAAATAAGTCTTTTCTTTGGGGGTCGCCTACAGTTTGGGCAAGAAAATGTCAACAGTATGAGGACTTGTGAGTTTCACATACTGTACTGTAATTAATTCAGCTCAGAATAAAGTACATACTTCGAGAATGGGGACTTATGATGCCATAGCTGTAACTCCAAGCCTGGGCTTTCCTAGCTAACGTTGGAAAAATCTTGTTTGTGAAACTCTACAAGGCTTCCATGCCTATCAACATGGACAATATTGACCTGGAAGGATCAAATATTTATTTATCAAATTTATGTGCTGCTGAACTCAGAGAACATTCCTTTGGTGTTTAGTAGTTTTATAAGAGTTAAATATAGGTAGTCCTCAACTTATGGCCACAATTGGGACCAGAATTTCCATTGCTAATCAAGGCTTTTGTTAAGTGAATTCCATCTGTTTTTACAACTTTTTTGCCATGGTTGTTAAGAGAATCACGATAATTGTTATGTGAATTATGCTGTCATTAAGCAAATCAAGCTTCCCCATGGATTCTGCTTGTTGGACATCGGCTGGGAAGGTTGCAAATGGTGATCACATGACTCCATGTGGTGTGAACCATCATAAATACATGGCGGTTGCCAAGTGCTTGAATTTCGATTATGTGCCGCCAGGATGCCGAGCATAAGTGCAAGGATTGGTAAGTGTCGTAACTTTGAACAGTCACTAGACAAATGGTTGTAAGTTGAGGATTACCTATATAGTTAATCTCAATCCATCTTGACTACAATAAATCCCACTGTTTTCAGAAGGTTGTGGGGTTTACGTATTTTCTAGTGAAGATTAAGAAACAAGACGAGCAGAAAAGGACATCTCCTGAGATGGCTGCGGTGCAAATTGCTTCAGGCAGCAGGATTCTTTCAGATAAAGTCAATTCATTTGAATGACAAATAAGTTCCTTTGAAACTGACTCATCTACATATGGCACTCCATGCGGCAACGGCGAAGTGAGTAGGGCCCAGGGTCCTGCAGGTGACAGTCACAGAGGGAAGAAGTCAGTTGCACAGTGTTTCTTTCTCTCTCCTCCTTCCAGACTTAACCAAGTACTGTTGAGAGCAATTTTGTTCATCTTGCCACCAAAGAGAAAGACTTCAAACCTGATTCAAGGCCATTTGGATCCTTCCCTTGTCTCAGAAGGCTGTAGATCAGGGTGTCAAACTTGGCAACTTTAAGATGTGTGGACTTCTCTGCTGGCTGAGGAATTCTGGGAGCTGAAGTCCATTCGTCTTAAAGTTGCTTTATTTGGACACCCCTTCTTTAGATCTTTTTCACCCCAAACATCTTCTGAACCAGTTTTCACCACCCGCTTTCTCTTGACCTTGAAGATGGGTCTTTATGGAGGGAAGTAATGCAGGAGATCTGCTGAAGCTAGGCAGATGGAAGATACTGCCAGGTTTTTTTTCTCTTTGAAGCCAGCTCTCTCTCTCCCTCACACTTCAGCAGGCTGATCCAATCCATTTTATTACACAGCTATTCATTTACCTGGATAATACAATGCTTGTTGTGGCTGATGGTGATGACTCCAAATGGGCATTCTAAGATTGTTAATTAGAATTGCGATTTATTCCAAGAAGATTCTTTTCAGGCACAAACAACCTTGTAGGACTTCAAGGTTGATGAAAAATAAGTAAAGATTGTTTAAGAAATTTTTCAGACAACTGAAATAACAATAGTTATCCCCTTATAAGGATATACCTGTTAGAAAAGCTACTACTATTTTACAGTTTTTCATACAACTATTCATAGCATACTGCAGTTTGTTGATAGATGGTGCTTAAAAATGTCTTCTATACACCCTCTAATATTTTCCACAGAGGGCCAGATTTCTTCTGAAGATGTTAGTGTATCATTGAATGTTCTCCTGTGGCTCTTCAGATGTTTGGGGAAGTTGGACCGTAGCTCTCAGCAATTCAGCACTTCCTCATAGCTGATTGAAAGTGGCAATTGAAATAGAGTAGGAGAACCAGGTTAGCAGAAGCATAGGAAGGATTTAAAACTATCATCACTGCATCAGGGAATCACTCGTTTTATTGCTGGCCTGTTTTTCAAATCAAATTATACGATTATATATAGTTTGGCTCAAGATTAACTGATGTTAATGATGACTAGCTAATTGGTGGTAGCATATTTTTTGGAGGTGATTCATCAGGCAACATCATGATAACAATGTAACATCTTGTCCATAAAACAATGAGGTATATAAAAATGATTGCCTTGAGTGAAAAACCGTATCCTCAAGACATAAAACAAAAAAGTCAGTGGGACCAGACAGATATTAAATACAGCACAAAAATTATTGAAGAAGTTAACAAGTAGAAGAAAACAATAATCCTTCATGGAGACATCCACTGAAATTTTACAATGTCTAGAATTTCTTTTTGTGGCAGTCCTGAATTGTGTGGGCGGACCATGAGCTTCATATTCCAAGAAACGATCTCTTTTTATGCACAGGCACACATGGAAACCTGATGTTCTTTCATGCACACAGGCACATTTCAGGACTGACTGAATTTTATGGATTTCACTCCCTTATTATTATTTTTTTAAAAAACCCTCAGTGCTGTGGGATGCATAGCTTTTTTGGTTTTGCATTTTTAAACAAAGTAGTCTTTTAAATTAAGGATTAGCTATACGTTGCGTCAGCTGCAATATCTATCTCTTCAGTTGAAAACCGGAGAAGAAAGTGTGCCCCTGGCTTTAAAAAGCTTTGATCTTCTGCTCCTAAAAATGTAGAGAGCTGCTATTCTGTCACATTCTTCTGCAAAAAGGAAACCTATTTCTCCCTTCTAGGTTGGGTGCAAATAGGCTCCTGTAGATCTGATCTGATAGAAGTTATGCTTCTGCAGATGCCTTTGGCCAAGATTTGTTACAAACAATGTTCTTCGTTGGTACATCAGATTGGATGGGATCTGGATGTAACTGACTCACAGGTTCCTACCACTGCCATGTTATGCATTCAGGGTAGAATTCTGAAGTGTGGGGTGTTTTTTGCATATTTTCTTTTCTGTCCTTAAAACCATGTTGCATGCGTAAATTAGGCATATCCTGAAAATACCAAATATAGTACCCTCTCAATGCTTAAATTTTAATAATTTACAATTGTAATGTTTAGGAAAGCCAGGTAAGGGAATAAAAATAGTAGAGTCAATTAAAATGATTCCATAAACTACTCTTGTTCAAATGCACACTGTTCTAGTTTCTAGCTTAATTCAGTCTACTTATATAAGCACAGCATATATTGGAAGAAACATGGGACTTCTAGCTAGAAAGAGCAAGCAGTGATCTAAAAAGACGGACAGAGAGAGCAAGAGTGAGCTAACTTTTTTAAAAATTAAATTTCACAAAAGGAAATAGATAAGAGTTGGCATCCAGTTTTAATGAGAAACATGACAAATGAGCATTGACAGATGTAGAAGTTGAATCCTAGGAGATGACTTTTGAAAAAATCCCAGGTATGGGGTGAAAGTGCTATACATTGTACTTCTGTTCTTTTTTTTTTTTTTTGATGGAAAAGTCAGGAAGGCAATTAAAGGAACAAAAAGTGAAAGACTCTTCCCTCCTTGGCTAAGGGCCATCAAGTTGACTGTTAGTAACCACACAGAGAGATCTTCTCCAGATGATCTATACCTAACCTGGCCCTTCACACTTTCCAATGATGAACCATCATTGCTGTAATCATATTCATCTATCTTGATGTTGGTTGTTCTTTTTTTCTCTTTCCTTCCGTCTTTCCCTGTATTATGGACTTCTCAAGTGAGGTAGGTCTTCATGTATCCAAAAAAACAAAACTAAACTAATTGTTCCATATTTATCATCAATGAATGAATAATGTAGCTCTATTTCTTTTTTATTAATATCCTATGAACTGGGGACAGATAAGTTATTTTCACAAGGAAGATGGGATTTCTAGTTCTGCTCCCTCTTAGCATGTAGCAGATAACTGTCTGCCTAAAATCTGAATTCTGGGAAATCAGGATCCTCTAGAGGTTGAAATTGTCCATGAAAATAGAGGCTCTTCATTGAAGATACTCACCCTTTTCACAAAAGGTAGAAAATAGAAGTAGGAAAATTGAAATGTGTTGACTAAACAGGACTGGAAGTCCCATATATATACTTCCTTCCTGAGAGCAAGAAATATTGAGCAATCTCTGAGTGAGCAGTCCATTTTCTTTTTGTAAGCATCAGGAGAATAGTCTTTTTACTTTGCCCTCCAGTTTACATATCTGGACTGAAAATGTTCAAATAACCAACAAAGAGTTGGAGATTCTCTTATCTCTTTGCCAGTCATATGATGGCCATCCCAAATAGACCATCTCCTGTAAATCTGTAGGAGCTAAGGAAATTCATATTCAGCAAAAAAAAAAAACAGCCTGGATGTGAGAAATATGGAGCTTCGTGGGACTTATTTCAAGGTAAGCATGAATAGGCTTATCCCTTACACAACCCAAATTGTCCTTTCTGTGGATGTGCTGATGTGTAGTTGTGAGTTGGGTGCTGAGAGTGTCATTGTCATTTTTTAAATTGTTGTTAATGGTTGTGGGCCATCTTTGCAGAGAACAGACAGCCTTTAAATAAATAATCTTTAAAAATATGTGTATGTTTATTATTTTACTTAATATTAATGGGGGGCTGTCCTGGCATTGCCTTTTTTGTAATGTGTGTGTGAAAAAGAAAAAAAAAGTGTCACATGTACAGAGTTGCCAGGATTTGATGTCAATGAGAATTAACAACCCAACTGACATGCTAAGTAAAGCTGGGAAAAGTTCACCTCTCTTCAATGTACACCACACTGTTCTCTTTATACTACTTTTGGACAAATGGTCTTAATGTGTTGTCTTTCTCCGCAGAAATTATGCTTAACTCATACTTTTGCTTTTCAAAAAATCATTGTGCTGTGTTTTCCCAAATACAAAAAAGGAAGGCATTAATATTATTTTTATTAAGTTCTTTAGATATTACCTATTAACTATTTTTTTAAAATATATATATTTTTAATCTTAAATTGGGAACAGTGCAAACTTGAGATGGACAAAAATATCTCAGTGACCAAGGTCTTCCTCCTTCAGTTTCCTTTTCTCTGTGTAATTTTTCTTCCTGAATTTCCCCCATTCCTCCTCGATGCATGCACAGTAGTGCTACAAAAAATCTGTGCATTTGTATCAGGGTCTGAAGAAAACCAGGTGTTTAAATAATTATCCCTTATAGCCCAAATATTGAAAGACTGAAATAGTTATGAAGTTTGAAGAGATCCAGCTGTTTCAGCCTTCCTGGTATTACAGGAATGACCATTTGGTACCTTAGAAACAGCAAAGTGGATGAATGTTATGTTTTGTACAGCTTTAACACTTCCAACAGATGCTCCAGAAATCTATTGCATTCTTTGGGTTGAAATAAAAATGATCTAAGAGAAGGAGAATTGATGAAATGATTGCTGAATAAAATGATGAAGAAATATTTTCACCTTGACTAACATGTTGTCTGAATGAAAATAAATGGAAGGCTTAGAAAAGCTAAGAAAATCCCTCTATAGCTGGGAATAAGATGCATGATAATCTATGATGTTCCCTTAATAATTAAATTAATTTATGGATAGATAAATAAGGAATGTTTTGGTGGCATGAGAGATTTGTTGTTTGGACATATCAGTACATAAGTATTTTTCTACTTTGATGAAGAAGTTTTAAAACATGGTGGTAGAAAGTTATAGAATGAATATTGCACTGTATTTATGTGCTTAAGAAGAATGGGTAAAGCAGGAGTAAATAATACAGAACGCATGTGGATTGAGTATCAAAGGACACAAGAAGTAGGTTGGGGTACTTTCTTTCCCCATATAAAAAAGAAGAGAGAATGAAGTTTGACCCAAAGGGACAAATAAAGGATGGAAGAGTAAATGGGTCAAAAGGAAGGAGAATTCAAAGAAAGTCACAGCTGGAGGAAGCTGATGAGATCCTTAAAAAGATTTAAAGAACGAAAGGCAATGTTTGAACTGGCGTATACGATGTGGTGGAAGCAAGACAAAAAAGATATGAAAAGTTATAGTGAGTGGAGTTGGAGTAAATGAAATTCCATTTTCTTTCTTTTCTTTTTCTCATGCCTTTAATTACTTTGGTTTATTATATCTTGCTCTTTCTGTGCTTGGCATAAGGTCACTTATCCTGGAAACAAATAGCATGATAGATGCACATTTCTTCCATTCAGTGGAAAATGAAAAATCAGCTTTAGAACCCAAAAATCTCCCCCAGATTTTCCAGAGCCCGAAATGAGGGCTTCCATTCGCAACCATCAGCTCCTTCCAAAACAATCTGAAAAGTACATAAGTACATCCTACATTCTAGACTGCCTTCTTTCCAAAAGCAGGTTTACCAGAACCTAAAACAGGTTTATGAGAACCTATGATGCTCACAAAAAGGAATGGAGCACTGAGCATCGACTCTCACGCAGTGGTCCTCTGGATTTTCCCAGCCCAGATCTGGCAGCCTTAACCAAAGTGCCATCTTCTCACTGAACTTGGTTCAGCATAGATGGCTTGCTCTGAGTAGCCCAGCTTTCAGACATTCCTCTGATGAACCTCAGTTGCCTGAGGGTCCGTTGCCTTCTTGGTGACTCCTATTTTCTGCCTGTGACCATTCCCTTGTGGATTTTGAAAACCCTTTTCAATTATGACATGCTTTTTCAAATGATGAGGTTACATTTCACGATTTTTTTTTCTTTTTGGAAGAATATCTTGAGTGTCTATATAGTCCAACGAGGAAAAATGTGTTTCTGGTGAATATTTTGTTCCAATTGAGCTTTGAGAAGAAGGTTCAGTGAGAAATGTGTCTTTTTCTTTGACCCCGTCCTTCATGGGTTCCTTCAGCCTTTGTGACTAATGGGTGCTATTTTTTAATTTCCTGTCGTTCTATATTGGTTGACATTTCTTTTTCTTTTTTAATAGTACGTTTGACATTTTCATTTTTGCACTGCTCACAAGATCAATTCATAACCCATCACACATGTGGATGGCTGGAACAGACAGATTACAAATAATACCTACTTATTTTCCAAAATACTTTTTCCTCTTAATTTGACACAATAATGGCAATAATTTTAGAATCAGAAATGCTGTTTAGGAATGAGAAGGATATTCCACCTACTTCCATCTGATTGATCTTTTCTTCTGGATCAAAGAACAGACATCCTGGTGAAATTGTGCTGGAAAGAGGGAAATGTTGATATTATCCAGTAAAAAATGTATTTTAGTTCAGGTTTGTTTCACTTTTGCTTGTTCCTAATGTTTTAAAAATTATTTTCTTAAGAAAAGCCATTTGAATTATTTTCTCTCCTCCTCCCCTTCAAAAAAATGCTATCTTGGTCCTTTAAAGTCAAATGGAGTTTTTCCTTTTATTTCTATTCTGTGAGTATACACAACATCCAAATTAATTAACATGCAGGAGCGAAATAATTATCCCATATAAAATGGGATGTCTGATTCATTATACATTGAAAATTTAAAACAGAAAGAAAGTGGGGTGTTTGATGTAATTATCATTATCACTGGATAGAAATTATGCATGTTCTGTTTTGACTGCTAAATGTTTGGGGGAGGCTTTGGTTAGAACACTGCCTCACCCTTTGTTCAAAATACTGTATCCACTGATACTTTAATTTTTGAAAACAACAGAAAGTAAAAATGTTGTCTGCCACCTGGAGTCACTGTATGTGAGGTGTATAATTTATATAATTTTTTGTATAAATTTGTTTAATAAATAAAACATAAACCAGAAAAGAAATCTGAAAACTATTAGCAGATTTTTTTTTAAGTCACAGGCGAAGAAGCAAAACTTCTGAGCAAGACCTCATGGAAACAACAGGAACCGCTTTATGCAGGGAAGGATGGGATTTGGAACCTTTATTCTCTCAGCAACTCTCCACATGCCGGCCTCTGCAGAGGCAACAGCTCATCGCATGAATGACAGCCTGGGTGGGGCCTCTTTGGGGCTGTAAAATGTTCTTGTCACGCAAGTGACAGCTGACCCAGGAGCAATCGGCAGCTGACCACCAGCTTGCTCGTGCAAGTCCCACCAGTCGTGGGAAGCCCGTTTAAAACGGGTCCTGGCATTTGATGTCCCTCTGGGCTGCAGGGAGATGGGGGGAAAGACAGAGCCAGAAGCACATAATGTTTTGCAGGAAAGTCCTCTCGAGAGAAAAGCTGCATTTTTAACTGACTGTGCATGGATTTGTTTGGAAGGCCAAGAGTTGCATTTCCCCAATTCCAGACTGATGTATCTGCTGTTACTGAAGTCTGTTTCTTAAAAAAAAATGTAAGGTATCAAAAATATTCTCCATTTTTAGTTCTGGTTTAGTAATGTCAGCAATATATGACAGAACCACCCTGTTGGATCATACAAACCTCTATCTAATCCAACATTCCAACATTCATAACCCAACATTCAACTATCTATTTATCCCTGAAGCAGAACATTGCATTTATTTATTTAAAATGTTTATATAGTAGCAAATTGTATGACGAATTCTGGGATTGGAAGAATTCTGGAATTCTTCAGACGGGGAAAAAATGTATCTCCTTCTCTGTAGTACATCATAAATTCAAACATGCAGTAGAAGCTCTGGCGAATTAAAATTGGAAGTTTCAAATAATGTTCAAAGAACTAGAATTCAGAACTAGTGTATAAATAGTCCTCAACTTACAACCATTTTTAACAAAGTTAAAATGGCACTGAAAAAAACGTTATTTTATCCTTGCATTTATGAACATTACAGCATCCCCACAGTCATGTGATCAAAATTCAAGAAATTTTGATCACATGACAAAATTCAAGAAAGGGCCATGCTTTCACGATGGTTGCAGCATCCTGCAGTCATGTTTTTGCCATTTTTTACCTACTCAGCTAACTTCCAACAAGCAAAGTCAATTGGAGAAGCTGGGTTCATGTAATGAACATGTGATTCATTTAACAACTGCAGTGATTTTCTTAACAAACATAGCAAAAAGATTATAAAATTGGGTGTAATTCACTTAACAACTGACTTGCTTAGTAATGGAAATTGTGGTCCCAATTGTGGTTGTAAATCAAGGTCTCATGTCAGTCTGAAGCATATGAGTCATTTTTAAGTTTGGGGCACATAAGTTCAATAAATAAATATTTTCATCCTTGTGATCATCATCATTTTCATTCTAAGCCATTAGATAATCAACTTTTATATACCTCTTCCTGTTCTTCATTCACACAGTTATGTCCGACTCTTCATGACCTCACGGACTGCAGCACACCAGGCCTCCCTGTCCTTCACTGCCTCCCAGAGTCTGTCCAAACCCACGCCCATCACAATTACTATGCTATCTAACCACCTCACTTCTGTTGCCATCAATCGTTCCCAGCATCTTGGTCTTCCCCAGTGAGCCATCTCTTTGCATTAGTTGGCCAAAGTACTTGAGCTTCAACTTCAGTATCTGACCCTCCAATGAGCAATCTGGGTTGATTTCCTTTAGGATTGACTGCTTTGACCTCCTTGCAGTCTGAGGAACTCTCAAGAGTCTTCTCCAGCACCACAATTCAAAGGCATCAATGCTTCAACGTTCAGTCTTCCTTATGGTCCAACTCTCACAGCCAGGCAATATTAATGGGAAAACCATAGCCTTGACTATGCGGACCTTTGTCGGCAAGGGGATGTCTCTGCTTCTTACTACACTGTCTAGGT
>JANHZU010004548.1:0-15634 GCA_032468055.1 Acrochordus granulatus
GTTTCGCTATACGAGAATTTCGCGCTAAGAGCGTTCTTCCGGAACGGATTAATCTCGTCTTGTGAGGCACCACTGTAGTTCCAAAATGTTCTACAGTCCTATTAGGTATTTCATTAGATGTAAAGATGTGTCACACTATTTATTTTTATAGATCAGATGTTGGACATCTCAGTGTTATCAAACACAACCCGTTGGGTCATCATTTCAGAGATATTTCCTTTCCTAAACAGAAAAATAGGATGAGCAAGGGCAGGCAAAAAAGCAGTGGCAGTGGAGCAACTTCTGACTTCCTGGTGGCTTCCTCCTTGACTTTTCTTGTAGAAAACTAGCAGGGAACATTGGAAGTGATAATTACATGACTGCAGTTGATCATGGCAACACTGTAGCAGTAACAACTTTGCCAAATTTCAATCCCACTGGAGTCATGGACCCCAAATTTGGACACATTCTGTGTTAGCCTATTTCAGATACATTGATTAAAAAATACGTACCATTTCACCCAACTGAAGGTTACAAACAGTCAAACAGATATAAGAATTTGTATAGCATGTAGATGATGGACCCAAATATGAATGACTGTTTCATTCAATAATAGGTGGGATTTGGATAATTAAGCAAATATATAAACTTGAATTAAATGTAATATGGTTTAGAATGTTAAAATATGTATTTTAAATAATTGATTGATGGTTCTTGTATAACACTGTGCTTCCTCCTGCCAAATATATATGTTTGCTCTTTTGTAACAAATTATTGAGTCCAATTTTCTTAAATCTGTTCACCTGCTTCTGACTTCACACCAAAGAGAAAAAGAGAATAAGTGTCTAGCATGATTAATAAAATAAAGTATCTACCATGATTATCAGATTAAAAGACTGAAAAATTATAGCTTCAGAAATAAGAACATCCTTATCAGACAGAAGTTTAGCAGAAGCTTACTTGCCTCTTGTCTAATTCTCTAAAAACCTGCTGTAATTTGTGCTTCATTGTCAAAGCTTGAGGGCCTCTAACCACTCTTAAAATATAACCTGTATGTCGTAAAGGAGTTGTGTAAAATATACACATAACTTTTCACCTACTGTTTCACTTCTAGTTTTATGTTTAACTCTTAATCTGTTGAGTCATTCTTCCCAATTTGTTACCAGCTTGGCTGCATATTTTAGCTTCTCTTGTCATTTTATTGAGCCTTGTATGGCATCTAGGACAAAAAGGACTTAAGTTTGGTGTAGATTGCATTCTATTTCTTAAATTTTAATCTATTCTTAAATCTATTTCCCAGCATGTATTTGGAAATGCCTCCTTTTCTGGGATGAGGAGCTATGTTACAAAGCAAGAGACACAATTCTAAATGATGGTTTACTTAATATAGGTTATTGAATAAGCCCCAATACCTGGGTTTGCACAACATAGATAATAACTATGAACAGATCACATTATGCCTTGCTTTCTTATATGAACCTAGAATTTTTATTTGTAAATTGGCACATCTACCAGAGAAAGACAATAGCTTGGGATAACAGGGCTGTGGACCTGCTCCAATAGAGCTGCAAAGGGTAAACTAATCGGTACCTAAGATGGAGATACTGTACATGCAGCTTCCAATTCTGCCATATCTCCATTTTTATAGGGAAAAAAATGATTAGCAGAACATGAGTTTTATAGACCTCTTTAAGTGGATACAGAAGCCTGTTTTATCTTCTAGATATGCTACTTTTATGCTAACAAGTTTAGGTAGTTGGTATCTTCTCTCTTCCCAAAGAACATTGTATCTAAGACTAATGGGCCTTGAACATTAAATGGAGAGTCACAAGCTGCCCATTTCTGATGTAAAGAACTACTAGCCCATACTCTAGTTCTGTGAGATGGATAGTTGTATAAATTTTATGAATAAATAAACATGATGCAATAGATTTTCCACACTTCACATTTTATTCAAACAAATTTATGTTCCATTCTCAGTTGCAAAAAGTGAATTTTATTTTAAATGCACATTTCATTGCAGAAGCAATGTTCTAGAAGATTGTATTGTTCACTGATATGCAGATAAACGTGTTTCTCTGTTTCAACATATCATTTATAGTGCTCTCTAGAGCATGAAAAACGAGGAGGTCAAAAACTATTTCCTCAAAATCCAAGTGAGTCTTTTAGTTTGGGAGCATTTTTCCCTTAGTATTCAGGCAAAAAAAATCAGATAATCACATCTAAATAAAACATACTCATGTTACTTACAACATCTGGACTTCTTGTTGGTTAGACTAAAGAAGAAGCTACTAGGATAAGCAGCAAAACAAAATTAAGTACACTTTTTCTGTCACTAAACATAGTTCTTCTCTGGATGTATTTTCCTTCATTTCAATAGACTGGATATTAAGCGAATATCACATGCTGAATAATCTATGACATTGGTGACATGCCATTACTGCATCCTGTTAAATCTGACCTCAGCCCTGCAATGTCCTCCTCATTCTCTGTCAGTATCCAGTTTGTGGACTGAGATGAGAAACCTTATTGTCTGATCGGTCCCAAGACCACCAGAAGGATCAAATGATGGACCGATTGACTGTTCTGCACATTTCTCTCTATAATCTCTGAATGTAATACTTTTAAATTATTGATGTAGTTGTTAAATTTGTATACCACTCAACTCCCAACAACTCTGGGCAGCTCACAAGAAAAAGCATTTTTTAAAAAATGCAAAAAGAAACAAAAGAATAAAAAGTAGCAAGAATGACAGAAATTGGACAGAAACAGACAATCAAAGAGTGCTTTACTCACTCTTGCTAAATGCCAGGATAAGAGCCAGGTCTTAAGTCCCTTTGAAACAGCATTGATGTTAGTACGTGAAAGTTTGAGAACTATTAGCCAAGTTATTTTTTTACTACAACCTTCCATATTTTATGTCTTTTAACTAAGGAAATAATAGTGAATGTAGTTCTATAAGAGGTATGCAGATTAGGTCAATGAACTTCAGTAACATATCTTGGAAAGTATTAGAGAATGAAAATAATTATTTCCTAAGATGATATACTATACAGTACTGTACTCAGTCCAAGAAATATAGTATAATTCTGTATTTGCATGGTTGTGGTAGAACCTCACTGTGCAAACATAACTTTAGTTATGTTAATACTGTTCGCTGTCAACTGATTTCTCTTCCCAACATGATAAAATGATGGAATTCTGCTGTTCTGAAAAATTTTTTATAAAATTTTATTGGAGAAATATTTATTATTTCTTTCTATTCTTGGAAATTGGGGAACTGAATCCTGTAACAGTGTAACAAGTTTTGCTTGTTTCATTCTGGAATATGGCAATGTTTACATTTTATTCATATGGTAATAGATCATAATTTGTAACATTATAAAAGTTAGTTTTTCTACTGTGGTATAATCAATAGGAATATAGACTGGATTCACATATTTGTACTAAGACAAGTTTTGTTTAATTTTGTTTTATTGAATAAATTATAGTTGGTTGGATTTTTAGAACATATGAAGCCATCAACACGGTTTATGATTTACATTGGCTATATTCATGCCACATGCAAAGCCAAAATTAAATAAACTGTATTATGAATATAGTATAGTGTTATAAGAATTTGGCCTCAGGTTACAACATTTCATGTTTTATTATTCTTCTCTTCCTCTTGTCCTTTTGCCTACCTGCACTTATTTGATTTGCAGTATTTATGTATTTTGTCCACTAGCAACCTCTTTAAAATGTGTGGGGCAAAATGTAGTGCTGATTTCTGCTATCATCAGCACTAATTGTGTGTTTTGTTTAGCAATTAATTGTTTGTGTTATTATTATGAAAGCAATAACTTATATTAACATTTAGTATTTGTTTTAAAAGTATACTTGGTAATTATCTATTTATTCATAGTGTCCAGCAGACACAGAATTTATGTGTGACATCTACACAAATATAGTTCTCCAAATATTGCCCCTTCTATAGTCAAAAGAGCTAGTTATAATCAGAGGTTCTCCAAAATAAAAACAACCAACCAACCAAGAAACTCAAATATGTAGCCTAATGAAGTTTGAATTTGCTCATTGTTCTCAGAGTGGTGGTTGACTGAAGTGGGAAGAGGTGAAAAAAAGTCTAACAGTGATAGAATGGAGCACTGTAGACAAAGGGCTGGCTGCAAGAATGAATGGAAAAAAATTCACACTCCAATATTTCTTGCAGTAAAAACATACATGTTTAGTTAATTGTCTTGTAGGGACACAGCACAAGTTGGGAATCTCTCTTACACCCCTTTGTCAGTGGAACCCACTGGAAGATAGCAAGATACTTGCACTGTCAGATCAGTCAAAATCCATCTCTGCCACTATTTTGTGACCAGGGCAGCAAGATTCTGTCAAATCAAAAGAAATGTATAATCTCTAATCTGTGTAAGCCGCCAAGAGTCTCCGGAAATTGGCGGCATAGAAATGTGATAAATAAATCAGGCTTCCTGATTTGACAGAAAACTCAGTGCAAAACACTGCTTTTAACTTTCCCCTCCAGTAAGCAACAGATAGACAACACATATTTTCACTTTCAGATGCATTCCTTTGTGAGGCTATTTGTATACTGAAACTGTACAAGCCAAGTTGGACAAGTAGTTTTACTGATAAGTAACAGAATCCTCAACCTGAGATCTAAAATACATTGAATTCCCCTTTCCCCTCTGTACTCTCTAAGCAGCTTATTGCATATGTATCCTTCTGTTTCTAAATATGCTTAACTACCAGTCTCTGGAATTAAGAAAAGGCTTAAAGATGTTGACCAGTAGTTTCCCTCAGTCAGGCCAACAGCTGGCTTTTTTCTGGCTGGTAAAACTTCTTCTGTCATCTTTATTCCCTGTGGGATCATCTGAGAAACATAGATAGCCTTGCAACATCTCTTTCATCTTTGTCACACTTCTGATCATGTCGTCCACAATTTCACATGCCTTCCACCATCACGGAAACAAGGCTAAACCTCGGCAATATAACATTACCAGTCCATTTCAGGATTACCAGTCATCCCTGTGCTTCCCTAAAATCAACAAACTCCAACAGTCAGAGCTATCTAGATCCACCTTTGCTGCCACCTATTATACCTGCTCCATTCTAATTTCATCCAGTAGTTTTAAGTCTGGAGTAGTCCATACAGTAATTTTAAGATTCCACTGTAGCACTTCTTCCTTCTATGGAAACTAAACTTCTAACTTCTGCTTTTTTTCACTGTTAGCTAGGACAAAGGGAAAGTGCAGGAAGTAGTCCAGGCAATTGTTGGGAATCAACACTGATTTGAAAGCACTCATGCACACACAAAAGGCAAAGAATTATGGACAGCCAGCATAAAACTGGCTGGAGGTTGTCACAATTTTATTAAAAAAATTAAAAGCCAAGGCCCTATTTGATTAACTCACATATGTGGCTGATTCTCTCCTCCCACCCCAAAAATTCTGACAAATATTTTTTAATTGTTTATATAATTAGCTCCCTTTAGAGTATTGTTTTGTGAAGGCATAATATAAGGCCCTTAAATAAAAACTTAAGAGAACAGTTTTTATATGAAAATGAGAATAATTGGTTTGTCATAACTGTAAACCTTTTTATAATTTTTTCATAATGTAATAGAAATCTCTTTTTTTTCCAGTGGAAACTTGTTTGTGACAATGATTGGAAAGCACCATTAACTGTCTCCTTATTGTTCGTGGGTGTGTTGTTAGGATCCATTATATCTGGACAGCTCTCAGACAGGTAAAGAATTTTATAGAGTTGCCTTTGGCAAGTGAGGTGGCAAACAAATTTGATAAATAAAATATATCCATAATATCCAAATATTAAAATCCTTAAAACATCTAAAAAATCTAGTGCTGTGTTCCAACTTGGTCCCCAAAAGACTTGAAGAAAAGCTTGGTATTTCTTCAGTTTTCCAAAGAATAAAGAGGGGAAAATAGCCTGACCTCAGAGGATAACCTGTTCTTCAGTGAAGAGACTGCCATTAGGAATTCCTTTTCCTATTTCCCACCCCTCTGACCTCTCCAAGTGTAGGTATGTTTAGCTTTCTGCTATCCAGATCTTGAAGGTTGGGCAGATTGTAACTGGAGAAGATGTAACGGTCCTAAAGCAAAGGCCTAAGCTTGTTGTTCAGTCATATAGTTGTGTCTGACTCTTCACAACCCGGTGGACTACAGCACGCCAGACCTCCCTGTCCTGCACTGCCTCCTAGAGTCCACCCGCGCCCATCGCACTGACTATGCTACCTAACCATCTCATCCTCTGCTGTCGCCTTCTCCTTTTGCCTTCAATCTTTCCCAGCATCACAGTCTTTTCTAAAGAATCCTCTCTTCACATTATGTGGCCATAGTATTTGAGTTTCAGCTTCAGTATCCTTCCAGTAAGCTGTCAGATTTCCTGTAGGATTGACTGGTTTGATCTTGAAATCCAAGGAACTCTTCTCCAGCACCACAATGGTCTTCTCCAGCACCACAATCTGAAGGCATCAATTCTTTGATGCTCAGCCTTCCTTATGGCCCAACTCTCATAGCCATACATTACCACTGGGAAAACCATAGCTTTGACTATATGGACCTTTGTTGGCAAGGTGATGTTTCTGCTTTTTAATATTTTGTCTAGGTTTGCCATAGCTTTCTTCCCAAGGAGCTCACTGTCTAGGGCCTAAGCTATCTGGGGCTTTAAGATAACAACAGTGCTTTTCATTGATTATTCTGCACTGCTTAGCAGATAAAATACCTATTTTAAAGACAATTCTCTGGGTTTTTTTCCTTAACTGAAGCTGTTTTCTGCTGCTCTGGCCCTAAAACAACTTCTGGCTATTAGGTACTTCAGATGTGGGTAAGAGAAATAGAAAGACAAGCCATCCTTTTCCCTTTCTTTTGCCTTTTCACTTCTTTCAGCTTCATCCTTTCAGGCATGTCCCTGTTATTTCCCAGGTCACCCCCATAATCTGGGATATTAACAAAGTCTCCTCTTTCTCACTTCTACCTAACCTCTAGGGAAGTCAGCCTTCTTTTTCCTTTTCTTTCTCTTCTTGCCTTCTTTTTGCAGCCTTTCTTTCTTCTCCATTTTTTGACTAGTCATCACCAAAGCCCCATATTTTGAATTTCAAGCACTCCAATATTTTTTTATCCAGTGGTCAGGTCCATGTTTTTAAAGGTCTGGTCCCTTTTACATGTAATTTTGCCCAGATGCAAAATGTACAAAATAATGGGCAAATAGCTTTGCTGCCTCAACATCCTCCCACAGAAGTCTTAATCCTTGAAAACCTGCAGCAATGTATTGGCAATAGCAAGGAACACTAATAATAATAATGGATAAATACATCAAAGATTAACAAATATTTTATTTATCTAACTACTTACCTAATGTATATGCCACCAAACTCAGAAAATTCTCTCAGCAGCTCACAATAAAAATATTAAAAAGATATGAATATTAAAATTAATTTAAAATAACTTAAAATTTACCAAAGGCAGGAAGCGAGATTTATGTGGGGGAGGTATGGTTAGCTTAATCTACTAGCTACCTCCATGATGACATATCCCCATTGGAGCTCCAAGCCAGTTGGCAGAGCCAGACTTCAGGCCCTTTCAGAAAGCTAAGAGGATGGGTGCAGACCTCCCCTCGGAAGGCATGATGTTCCACAGATTAGGAGCCATGGCAGAAAATGTTCTACTCCCCTGGACCCTGCCAGCTGAAATTCCTTGACTGACAGGGTCCACAGCATGCCTCTTCTGTTGGCCCTGATGGGGCAGGCCATCCCCATTGGGGTGAGACAGCTCTTCAGGTAACCTACACCATGAAGAGCTTTAAATGTAAAAACCAACATCTTGAAGCAAACTGGCAGCCAGTGCAACTTGCGAAGCAGTGGTGTTATTTGGGCCATTCTAGGGGCCCCAAGAACTGCCCATGCAGCAGCATTCGGCACCAGCTGGAGTTTCCAAGTGCTCTTCAAGGGTAGCCCCGTATAGAGCTCATTGCAGTAGTTCAAAGGTAAGATGACTAGGGCATGAGTGACTGAGCATAGGGATTTCTGGTCCTGGTAAGGGTGCAACGGTGCATAACATGAAGTGCAAAGGCTCTCCTAGCTGCATCTGCCACCTACTCTTCAAGCAGGAATCGTAAGTTCAGGAGAGTTTCACATTGTGTGTGTGGCAGTGCTATCCCATCCAGAATTAAAGAAGATAAAGTCCTGGGTCCTGAATCCTCAGGTATCCATAGCCATTCCATCTTGCCAAGGTTCAACTGAAGCCTGTTATTCCCCATCCAGACCACAGCTCCCAGGCAGTAAGAGAGGGTAATGGCAGCAGCATCTGGATCACCAGGGATGGAGATATAAATTTGAGTATCATCAGTATATTGGTGATATCTCATTCCATGGTGACAGATGATCTCACCCAATGGCTTCATATAGATTTTAAAAAGGAGTGGAGAGAGTGCCGAGCCCTGCAGCATACCACAAAGAGGTGTCTATGAACTGGACCTCTCACTTCCTATTAACACTGATTGGGACTGGCCTTGGAGAAAGGAGCCAAACCAGCGCAAGACTGTGCCACCCAGCTCCAGCCCCCACAGCCGGCCCAAAAGGATATCATCGTCAATGATATCAAAGACCACCAAGAGGGCAAGGAGAGCAAGGATGGATGCATTATTCCCATCCCTCTCTCGCCAGAGTTCATCAACAAGTGCAATCAATGCTATCTCTGTCCATAACCAAGCCTGAATCCAGACTGAAATTGGTCCAGATAATCCGTTTCCTTCAAGACCTATGAAGCTACCACACAACTACCTTTTCTACCACCTTCCCAATTAAGGTTAGGTGGGAAACTGGACAAAAATTGCCCAGGCAGGTAGAGTCCAATTATGTTTTTTTAAGGAGGGAGTGAACCAGGACCTCCTTTAAAGGAACCAGAAACATCCCCTCTCACAGTGAAGAGTTTATCACTGCCTGGACCCATCTGATGGCAAGCCAGCCACGGGACCCACAGGGATCACTGGACCCACTCAGCAAAATAGGATGGGGGGATCAGATGGTGCCACCATCAGGAAAAGAGAGAATTCCAGATGCTAAGCCTTACTTTTCACATCCGGAACCTGAGAAATCCTTACCAGTAAACCTGCCCCAAGACTGTAATCCCAGGACACTATTATAGGCAAGGGCTTTATTGGGTTTTGTATCTGAGTTTTATTTCAGTAAGCTGCCTGATTACCATCCTGGAGGCTTTCACCAGCCAGAAGAGACAAGGATCTAATTGACAGGAGGTTGCATTGACAGCATTGAGGACCCTGTCCATTTCATCAGGGCCAACAGGATCAAATTGTTCCCAGATAACCAGGCAAGGCTCCTCCTCAGGCATCTGATGGACCTGCCTCACTCAAGGGCTCCAACTGGGACTGAATCTGAGCAACTTTGTCTATCAGGTGTTCTGCAAATTTCTCTGCACAGCCTTGCAACTGAGGAGGGACTAGCTGACCCTAAACAAGGCTGTCAGGCAACACTATGCAGATGTAAGAAGAGCAGAGAAGTAATGACGTTTCACCACTCTTATCACCACAAGATAGACCTTATTAGTGGCTCTAACTTGGGTCCAGTCAGAGTCATCCCTCGTCTTCCGCCAGTGGCACTCCAGGCATCTCTTCATCCTTTTCAAATGTCACAACTCCTCCGTGAACCATGTGGAGTTTCAAGTGCAATGAGTAGAGAGAGGCTGACAGGTGCAATCCTGTCCAAAGCCTCAGCTGCTCTTTGATTCCAGGACATGTCCAGAGCTTTGGCAGGACATGCTGCGATGTCCCTGGACATTCCCCAGCCTCCCTGCAGAAGTCCAGTCTCCCTGCAGATAGAGATGGCATATGAGAATCTAAGAGACACCAGAGTGTGATCTGACCACAACAGGGAGTATAGTGAAAGCTCCCTATCAGGTCATGTTGCCATTGCTCTGACAAGAAAATCATATCCGGTGTATGACTACTGTCCTGAGTTGGGCCTTGGATGATCTGGGATAGGCCCATAGCTGCCATGAAAGCCATGAACTCCTGAGCTGCCTCCAAGACCAACCCCAGGAACACCAGTTTGAAGTCCCTCAGGAGCATAAGCCTGGGTAACCCCATTGCCAACCCCAAGATGGCCTCCAGAAGTTCAGGCAGGGATGCTACATAGGAGGGAGGCTGGTACAGTAGCAACAGTCCCAAATGATCCAATGAGCCGAGCTTCAGGAACAAATACTGTACTCACAACCAAGTACTTGTGGAGCAAGGTCCTTGAAGGCAAAAAGAAATTCTTGGATGACCACTGCCACCCCATCTCCCCTGTCCTGGAGTCTCAGCTGGTGCCAAACCCTAAACCCCAGCTGGACACATCTCTGAGAGGGAATACTCCCCTCTGGAGTCAGCCAGATCTTGGTGATGCATGCCTGCTCAGCTTGCTCCTCTTCAGGAGGGGACTGACCCAGCATTTATCAACAGTAACCAGACCACAGGACTTTTGACTGTATGCTGTCCAGGGTTGGATGTGAGCACAGAGAGCTGGAACACGCCATCAGGGGCTTCTTCCCCCTAATGGCCTGTCCTCTGACTCCTGTAATGCCCCATGCCCATCACCGCCTATATATGTTGTCCTACCCAAGAACCCCTAAGGTAATGTTCCCCCTCCCACCCTGACCTCCCTCACTCCAGAGCCATTGGCTTTGCCAATCCCTTCACACAGTCACTAATGATTCTCTCAGACCCTGGGAGAAGGATATTGGAGGGAGCCCCCACAGCACTAGGGCTCCCACTTCTCTGCTCTTTTCACACATACAATGTCCTCCCCTGTAGGCTAAGCCCTCTCATTGCTAACCAGACTGGAGATATACTCATCCAGCTCCTCCACCCATCTCTCCATCTGGGTGAATGGTTTGAAACATCCAAAATACACACACCGGTTGATCCCAGGCTCTCACCATAGCATCAAACCCTGCAACAGTTCAAGACCTGAGTCCTCTTCCAACGTGGCCACCACTGTCTCTTCAAATGCCTCTCAGGTGGCCACAATACTCCCAAGGTCTATTTAATTCCCACACAGAGTCCATTGGGCAATGGCCAGACTGCATAATCTGGCTCAGGATTAGTTTTGGGGCTTCCAAAGTCTCTAACAGAAGCCACCCAGCTCTGTACACCTTTTTCATCCCACTCCTGAGTCACCGGCCCTTGGTCATCCCTGCTGCAGTCCCAGAGGCCCTGATAGCCAACTATCCCTTGTCTTGGTCTTATCAATTATCACTTGTCCTGGTCTTCAGGCCCTGTTGCTGATATTGCCACATTGCAGTGCAGCCTTGGCCCCTGTGGCTTTGCCCAGACTCAACCACCGCCTTGCCTTGCAGCTATCAAAAGCTGGTCCAAAATCGTTCCAGATGCTTCCATTGCCAAGCTGCTGAGGGAGAAGCAGCTGCCACTGCTCACCCCACAAATGGAGGCTCTGTAAGGAATTCAAGCAGTCTCATGGGACACCAGCCTTGCCTTGCCACCATCACCATTGTCAACTGCCAGTCCTCAGTGCCACCAAACAACTGATTCCAGCTGCGTCTCAGCATTCCAGCTGAACTCCCCCCACCGCCAAGCTGTTAAGCAGGCAGTGGCTACCTCTACTCACCCTATGCACGGAGGCTCCATAAAGGTTCAGAATCAGCTCCCAGGTCACCAGCCTTGCCTGCCATCGTCACCACTGTTGCCGCTGCCACCAACAACCAGTCCTCGGTGCCCAATAGCTGACTTAGACTGCATCTCAGCTGCTTTAGGCCAGACTACCTCACTTGCCAACAGCTGAGTGACAGGCGACTGCCCCTGCTCACCCTGAAGGTTTAGGGAGGGTACAAGGCAGTGTCCAGTTGGGTGAAGGTGAGGGGAAAAGAAAGGAGAAGGCAGAAAGGAAAGGGGCATTTCCCCAACACACTCACATAACATTCAGGGGAGCTAGCAGGAGCTTCACACTCCATGCCCTCTACCATCCATCATCTTGGGGAAAAATATATTATTGCATAAGATTTGGTGGATCATAGTTTATTTCACCAGATAATTATATAGCCTGGCAAAGTTATTAAACGTGGGTAGGTTTATTTTACTTCTTTTATTTTTATTCCTTAGTATTTAGTGTAATGATATGTATTTTATGGAATATTTTTTTAAAAAATACTCTCAAATTAAGCTCAGTTCTGGTAACTGCATCTATGCAATTTTGTTGGCACATGGAAGTGGTTTGCCATTTTCTTTTTCCAGGATTTTTTTTTCAGTTTCCTAGTCTAGCCTACAATTCTGGAATTTCCAGGAGATCCCCATCCAAGTATTAAGTAGAGCCAATCTTACTTCACTTTTAAGATCAGCCTCCTGATACGCATACAGTATGTAGTTTAACATCTTATGAAGTAAAAGCATATTTTTGTATTTTCTAAAATTCTCAGCGTTTCCTAATAAACAAAAGAACAAACAGTTTTGATTACGTCTCAGTTATAATAAGTTGTAAAAGCATCAATTCATTCATTTATTTATTATATTCATATATTTATTATACAGTATATGTACCTGTATCATCTCTTTCATCATCTCTTTTCTTCTCTTAAACTTAATTGAAATTTCAGTGAGAAGATTTCACTGCTATTCACTCTTCATGTATTTGATGTGTAGCATTGTCCCAAATGCTTGAAAGTTATCATCTCTTTCTGATGCTCATTACCTAGTCTCTGCTAGTGCAGTATTTTCATCAATTCTGTTTAATAGCCCTCTGATATGTTTTTATAATTTTTGTCTCATTACAGATTTGGTCGGAAGACTGTGCTGTTCCTAACTATGGGGATCCAGACTGCCTTTAGCTTTCTCCAGGTCTTTTCAACAAGCTGGGAAATGTTTTCTGTTCTGTTTCTCATTGTTGGAATGGGTCAAATATCTAATTATGTGGCAGCATTTGTTCTTGGTATGTGATTGTCTTAACTCAAGCAGACTTCTTAGTAATCTTATTTACCAACACAATGAGCAGTATCTTTAGTTTCTTTCTATCTTCTTCACAGTAATACTTCGAACAGTGCTAAGCAGAACATAATTTAGAAGTTTATCTGAAAAACAGGTGGCTTCCCTTCCTGTTTCAGACTTGCATTCAACATGTAAGTTTGTTGTATACGACTAAAATAAGCACCACATATGAGACATTCTTTAACTATTCTGATATTTGTTCATGATCTGATCCTTCCAATATGTTCTGCTCTATATCAAGAGCAAGATCCCAAGACAATGCCCATGCAGCTATCCTTTCTGCAAGGGAATTAAGCAACATTAAGTGTGTGTGTATTGGGGAGGGGTTAAACCTGGCAAAATCAACTGAAGGGAGCAATCTCATTCCTTACTAAAGGCCCTGATGATTGCAATGCATTTATCAATAGGTGAACTTCTCCCGCTCTGCAGTCACTTTTCAGTCAGAGCAGCTGATTTCTCCTTATTTAAATAGTAAATGTTTTGAACAGTTTGTTCAGTGGTCTTGCAAGAGAGGAGGAATTCTCCTCCTATTGGAAGATACTTTTTATTTCTGTGATTCATCCACTTCTCCTCTGTCTCTTCCCTGTTAATGTGGGTCGACATGTGTGCATCTCCGTCTCCTTTCTTTCTTTCTTCCATTCCATGTCTGTGAATCCTTTCTGTAGGGATTAGTGTATTAGCTTCTCTGAATGTCTTATGGCTCTCTTTGTTGTCCCTATATAAGTGTGTGAGTGTATGTTTCTGTGGGAAAAGGTGTTTCAAATCCAGCAGTGGTATAATCACTGTACCAGTCAGCAACTCCTTAAAGGAAATGTGTTGTTTCCTGGCTTGTGCAATAGCTGTGCAAGTATTTAGTTAAGAAGGTGGCAGCATTATGGTGATGCATAGTCACGCCGTGCTGAAAAAATACATATTTTTCTGGGCACCTATAATGTAAACTACAAAAAGATGCACTTTGAAGAGTGGTTAACAGATACAGCAACAGTGTCCAGGCTAGCTCCAAAGAATTTCTTCTCCAGATCTGATTTCTTAAAGTACAGAATGATTGCCGTATATAAGCTCATTAAAAAAACAACAATTTGATGTATTTTTGTCATTTTTCCATGTAGTGAATAAAATAACATTTATGTATTGTAATTAACGTGTTACTTCATTCTCCTTTGTTTTGGACAGGTGCAGAAATTCTTGGCAAATCCGTCCGCATTATATATGGCACATTAGGTGTCTGCATATTTTATGCATTTGGCTACATGATGCTGCCACTGTGTGCTTACTTCATTCGAGACTGGCGATTGCTGCTATTGACTCTTAGTATTCCTGGGTTGCTATATTTTCCACTCTGGTGGTGAGTGTTCAGTATTATGAAGTCCCCATCACTCTTCCCAAATTAATAGCAACTAATACCCTTTGTGTAGAAATGTTAATTGACATACTTAACTAAACTTTGCAATTCTTTTTTTTTATTTATAAGAATTAGTGGTAGTAACTGATTGTTTGCAACTAACTAATTTGTTACTTATTTGCTGCTAACTATTCCTATTCCAAAACATGGCTAAATTGAACTGGATTCCCAAGGAAACAAAAATAATCTCGTAGAATTATATTGTGATGTAATATTTAGGATTTGTATGCAAAGCAAATGAATGCAGTCAAGAGTGTTACTGCATTAAATTTCTGACACATTCCATAAATGTTTCGGAGGGGAAAAAAGACTCTCCCTCTCTCCCACCCACCCAACGTTGAGATATAGTGGTACCTTATAAGACGAGTAACTCACAAGACATGAAACTCGCAGGACGAGCAAAAAAATTTAATCAAATTTATCCCGCTAGATGAGCTGCGACTCACACGACAAGCAAACTTTGTGCAATAACTTGTGTGTCATCAGTCAGCGCACTCTGTATTTCCCGTTCAGGCAGCAACTCTGCGCGAGAGTTCTGCCGACACGGCAAGCGCGCGCACATGTTCTGCCAACTCTACCGTGTGTTTTACTACATTATTGCACAGACAGCAACCCGCGCGAGAGTTCTGCCGACTCTACCATATGTTTTACTACATTGTTGCACAGATAGCAACCCCGCGCACAAGTTCTGCTGATGCAGCAAGTGTGTGCGCGTGTTCTGCCGACTCTCCTCTCTCATGCAGTTTACTCCATTCCCATACGGGCGGCAGGCCAACATTCCTGATCGCAATGAGCACTGCGCTATAAGCTCATGCGGGAAATCTCACAATGGAGGTCTCCTCTCTCGCTGTGTAAACAGCATAAATTAAGTGAAAGGCATTTAAGAGATGGAACTCCAGAGACTTCAGACTCCCAATTCAATCTACAGGAAGTCCCCTCCCCCTCCTCTCCTCTCCGGGATATTCTCAAAGTGCGCATGCGCACGCACACACACACACAATAAAGCAGAAATTATCCTTGTACTTTCCCCAAATAAAGCAGAAATTCCCACTTGTCGCTTCTCCGAGGCAAAAAGTGTTTGCAAACCATCCGTGATGCCCGGAAAAGCTGAAGTAAAAAGCCCTTTTAAAGTGACAGCAGTAGATCCTCCGAGCCAGCAAGCAGCAGCCGAGGCCAGAAGCTGCCTCGAAGCAGATCCGTAAGTGCTGGTTAGTTTGCTCTATTTCTGCTTTATAT
>JANHZU010004548.1:45274-55953 GCA_032468055.1 Acrochordus granulatus
AAGAAAAGCAGAGAGCGGTTCTAGGAGAAACTGCTGAATGTATAATGGCCAAAGGCAAAGAAATGGATGACAGTAGCAGATTCTGAAATATTGTGAGTCTGAGCTGCTTGCTACATATTGTAGCCAAGGTATATCACCTTGTCTGACTCAAGATTTGACTTGGCAGGATGCCTCTCTGAGGGCAAGTCACATGATTTGAAGGAATAGCTCAGCAGTGGCCACAGCAACATTGCTGGGTGTGACTGTTTCTCCGTGAGAGAAAGAAAAAAAAATGCAAATATAGAAAAACAACATTCAAGCATTGGCAGATAAGCCTGCAATGTGCTGTGAAAGCATCTGTGATTAGCTAACCAGTTCCTTGAGTTTCCAAGAAAAAAAAGTAACGGGGTGGAGCAAGGAAGATCATAAACCACAAAGAGGTGATGGTGTACACTTTGAGTAAGAGTGGGAGGTTATAGCTGAAAACATGCCATGCAGAGAAATAAGAATGATTGCAAAATTGAATATTTGCTTATGCACAAATGCACTGTCCAGACCTGGAAGATTCAATGCAAAATAGGGTACAGGGGAGGCCTGCAGAAATAAGTTGCCTGCTATGTCACCTGACAAGTGTTAAAATGCTGCCCCTGACAGAAGATAGAAGGTAAGTGGGCATTTCCCTGGCATTCGGGGAACCCATTTCAGATGAAATCCTATGTGTTGCTGGTCTTCAGACAGGATGCCTAGCTTTATCAGGCAAAGGGATCTGGCAGCTTTCCTACTGAATGGACATTTTCTTAGTGGGGGAAGATCTTCATGTGATCTTCCCTTCTGCCCTCGGCTTGCATAAATAAATGAAGCAACCAAAGTATGCCTGTTTGTGATTTATATCTGCTGTTACAAAATATGGATTTAAAGAATATATATATGGAGGCATGATGATACAGAGGCTTAACTACATTGGATCTGTCAACCAGAATTGGCTGATATTCCAGTGGTTAAAGCCACAGCATCAAGTGAGCTCCCATAACTTGCCTCTGGATCCTTCCCACTCAGCAGTTCGAAAACATGCAATATTGTGAATAGATGCATGGATACCATTCCAGTGGGGAAAACTAGCTGCATTCATGAGGGGAATGGAAACTGGCACTGGACCTGCCCAGATGTGAAGCAAGGCCAGAAGAGTGGAGGAAGGCCCCAGGTGAACAACAACAAAAAAATCTGAACGCTGCTAGCCAGCTGGTGCAAATAAAAGTAGGTAAATATAACCTCATGTGAACAACAACACATGACATATTACACCATGTCATTGTTTATTTTACAAAAAGAAAGCCAAAATGGAGAAGCCATGTGTGAAAAACTAAGTACAGCAATGATACAATAGGTTGTAGAACCACCTTAGCAGCAATAACTTGAAGTAATCATTTTCTGTATGACTTTATCAGTCTCTTACATCATTGTGGAGGAATTTTGGCCCACTCTTCTTTACAACACTGCTTCAGTTCTTTGAGGTTTGTGGGCATTTGTTTATGTACAGCTCTCTTGAGGTCCCACCACAGCATTTCAATTGGGTTGAGGTCTGGATTTTGACTTGGCCATTGCAATGCCTTGATTCTTTTCTTTTTCACCATTCTATTGTAGATGTGGTGGTGTGCTTGTGATCATTGTCCTGTTGCATGACCCAATGTTGCCAAGCTTTAGGTGTCAGAGAGATGGCTTCACATTTGACACTAGAATAATTTGATATACAGAGGAGTTCATGGTCAACTCAATGACTACAGGACCACAAGGTCCTGTGGCTGCAAATCAAGCCCAAATCATCACCCCATCACCAACGTGCTTGACAGTTGGTATAAGAGGGTTGTGCTGATATGCTGTGTTTGGTTTTTGCCAGATATGGCACTGTGCATTATGGTCATACATCTCCACTTTGGTCTTGTCTCTCCAAAGGATAGTGTTCCAGAAGTCTTGTGGTTTGTTCAGATGCAACTTTACAAACCTAAGCTGTGCTATGTTTTTTTTAGAGAGAAGAAGCTTTCTCCTGGCAACCCTTCCAAACAAGCCATGCTTCTTCAGTCTTTTTCTAATTGTAGTATCATAAACTTTAAAATTTAACATGCTCATGGAGGCCTGTAGAGTTTGGATTTTGGGGGATTTCTCTGAGCATTGCATCGTCTGAACTTGGGGTGAATTTGCTGGGACGTTCACTCTTGGGAAGAATAGTAACTGTCCTGAATGTTTTCCACTTGTGAATAATTTTCCTCGCTGTAGAATGATGGCCTTTAAACTGTTTGGAAATGGCCTTATAACCCTTCCCAGACTGATGGGCAGTAATAATTGCTTCTCTAAGATCACTGCTGATGCCTTTACTCTTTGGCACTGCATTAACACACACCTCAATGCTGGATACCAGCAAACTCCTATAACTTTGGGTTTTATAGAGGTAATCACACTTGCTGATCATCAATTGATCAAGGGCACTTGATGAGCAGCATCTGGCTGCTATTTAACCTCTTCATACCTATGGAAGCAGTAAGGGTGTGCTTAGTTTTTCACATGACTTCTTCATTTTGGCTTTTTTTTTGTGAAATAAATAATGACATGGTGTAATATGTCATGTATTGTTTTTCATCTGAGGTTGTATTTACCTACTTTTAAGAACTGCTAAGGACCAGATGATTTTTACTATGACCTGATATATAAAACCATAGAACTCAAAGAGGGTGTACTTTTCTTTTTCACATGTTATGAAATATATGAATTGAATTGTCAAGTCTATAGCATAGTCGGTGTGATGGGCGTGGGCTTGGGAAGACTCTGGGGGGCAGTGCAAGACAGGGGAGCCTGGCGTAATGCAGTCCATGGGGTCGCGAAGAGTCGGACACGACTGCGCGACTGAACAACAACTCCACAATATAGAGCTGTATGCTTGCATTTTTCCTTTGAAATTCCAGCCTGCACTAACAGCTTGTAACCATGATAAAAAAGGAGACACAGGGTTAAAAGAGGGCTTCCCACAGAGAAAATCTACCCAATACTCTGAGCAATTTCTCTTTTAAATAAAACAAAACATAGGACAGAAATGAAAAATATAGTGTTGAAAGATAAACAAAAAGCTGAAAAATGAGAAGAAAAACAGGAAAGACATTGGGAATATTTTAAAACATTTCAACAGTCATATCCAATATTTTTATGTAGAATGACCTTTGAATAGAAATGTGAGGAATGTTTTAATGTGAGTAAATCTCTTCTAAATGGTAGATTTCTTTAAAAAAATTGCATATATTTATTCCTTTAGGCCAAAATATTCTGAACCAATTTTAGGTGATCTCAAAAATTCAAAAACAAAACAAACCCTAAGTAGTTTTGGGTTTAGTTAATACTTGGAAATGGGACTAGGAATCCCCAAGTTGGGGAAAGCTGAACTGTAAAAAATTATCTGGCAGATAATAATGGCAGTCTGCTTCTATATATTGTCAAGAAGATAACATGGATTTGTCTATATTATCAATAAGAGTCAAAAAAGTCTGCACAAAGGACTGTGTATTCTTGCTAATATCAACTGTTATTGTGGCAGTTGGGATGGTGGGTTTTATACTACAGGATGTGGCCAAAGTTAGTGCACAGGAAAGTACTGAGTTTCATGCTGACTTTGGTATAGAAGGAAAATATTAATTATAGCAGAATTGTATCCTTTCATATCACGCACTTGGCCACAGCATCCGTGTAACATGAGCATCTTTTAAATTAGCCACATTAATTTTCAACACCTGACAAAGCTGTTTGTTGTATTGTTTAGTGGCCTTTGAAGCTGCTAGTAATGACCGTGGGCATTCCCCCACTACCAAATTATAGTGTTATCCACCCATTCTTGAATCAGCAGAAATATGAATGAATTTGAATATTCATTCAAACATGAATGAATAAAATTTATTCTAAAATTAAATTAGAATATTTTAGGGAGAAAATACTACTTTAATACTGTACTAGTACAGCTTACAAGGAGTTAAGATCATTTCTTTCATGGGTTGGCCATGAGAGGTGAATCAACAAAGAAAATAAAACTTGCAAAGATTATTGCACCATTTTCAGGAATTTTGGAGGGCTTCTTAAACAGAAAACTGGCAGATCAGAATATTATAAATAAAATTAAATTCTACCAAGGAATCAAGACCCAAAGTGTGATGGCCAGAAATGAATTGTCATGTCTTCTCAAGAATTTTGAGGAAGGATTTCCATGATCCTCCGGCAGTTGCTGAACAACAATGCCTTGCAATCCAGGTGGGATACTCACGGCTTAGAGATGCGTGGGAATTATAGGGCCAATGTTTCATGTTTTAGCTGAGGGAAGTGTAAGTGGATTTGAAAAGCAAAGAGCCTTTAACACAAATCATTTAAAATAATATGTTCATATTTAATCTCTGTTCATTCTGCCTTTTTTGGGGGTCAAAAATAGGGTGCTGAGGGGCAGAGGCATGTTACGGGCTTTGGGTTGTCCATTTCAATCCTAAGAAATCTGAGAGAATCTTATAAAGCACTCAGAAGGATGAGAACCAACATTTTTCACCTCTTCAAGAAATGGGACAACATGTGGGTCCTCTGAAAGTGCACAGAAGACAAAGCATGTGGCATTTCTCTGAAAAGAGATGTACTCTCTGCCTTGTTCATTAATTATAAATATAATCGTTCTCAAAACATATAACGTATAGCTCTTTACCTATCTACCTACTTACCTACCTACCTACCCATTTTGTGGACTGGGTTGGGGTTTTGCTTTGTTTTGGCTTATTTTTGGCTTTCAAATCTCAAATTGCAACTCTATCAGAAGAAAATAAACTGAAGATGGAGCAAATCCAGATGATAGAATGACAGAAGATGAAGCATAAAGACAAGCCTCGTGGAAAGAGAAGGGAGCTTCAAATCAAATCAAAGCATTTTGAAAAGCACCAGAAAACAGCAAGATAAAACCAACAAGTGAATATATGCACAGATGCATGTATTTGTGTGTATCTATGTCTACTTATGTGTGAATGTATATCCATCCATCCATCCATATTTCTTCCATTAAATCATGTCTGATTCACAGAAACTGGCTGGACAAGTCCTTGCAGTTTTCTTGGCAACATTTTTCAGAAATGAGTTTCCATTGTCTCCTTCTTAGGGCTAAGAGAGAGTGACTGGCTGAGGGTCACCCAGTTGGCTTTGTGCCTAAGACAGGACTAGAACTCAGGATCTCCTGGTTTCTAGCCTGATGTCTTACCCACTAGACTAAACCGGCAGATACATAGACAGACAGACAGATAATAAATCAAGATCATAAAGAGTATAATAATTAAGAAGCAGAGTTATCATGAGTAAATCAGAGAGCACAGCTTCTATTTGCTGTTCCCCCTGTTTAATAATAACTCAGGTATTTCCTCCCAGGTTAGACTTCAATTGTTCTATTCGTCCTCCCTGGAGCTGAAGATTTTGACGTTTATCTGTTTACTAATGTTATTCTATTCTACCATTATTGAATTCTTTATCTTGTACATGTATTTTTATTTTTTATATTTTATTTGTATTTCATATATACAGTGGCATGTCTATGTACATACATACAATACATACATATATACTGTACATATGTAGAACCTGTTTGGTTAAGGTGCCAAAGCTAGAAACCAGGAGACTGTGAATTCGAGTCATGAAAGGCATAAAAGCCAGCTGGGTGATTTGGGCCAGTCATTCTTTCTCAGCCCAGTTCACCTGTTCTGGGGAAAATAGGCGGAGGAAAGAATGTTAGGTATATTCGCCACTTTGAGTTATTAAAAAAAATAAGGTGGGAATTTAAAAATCTAATAAATAACATAAATAAAAATAGTAAAATAGTACATAACATAAAAATGTGTCTATGTGGGTAGGTATGTACAGATAAACATAGTGAATATATAATATAGCTCGCTCTATCTTCACTTTTAGGTTTCACCTTGCTATCTTCTGGCCTTATGGATATAATGCATGATTTGAAATTTGACTGGAAAAAAACATGGAAAAAAGCTCATCTGTGATAATAAGTACTAACTGGAAAAAGAAAACGAATACTAAAATGTTTGTAGGAATAACTTTTCATTTAATGTTTCCATTAACTGGATGTAGTTAAAGAAGCTGGAAAGAGACTCAGTATGTGCAGGAAGGAACTGTATGCTTTTTATAGTCTTAACTCTCTTTTTCTTTGAAATCACTGGACAGTATCATGTGTATATTCAATTAGCAAGCACTTTTCATATTGCAAAATAGCATTTTTAGGCCTGCCAACTTAGATGACTAACTGGTGTTCAGATTCCATTTTCCTATGATTTTGAAACCTGACTAACTTTGCTTCCCTTCCAATTCACTTTTATTAAATGAGTTGCAGGATATAAATTGCATCACTTAATTCAAGTTTGGCACAAAGGAAGCTTGTTCAAACTGATTATGCCTTAGTACTCAAATGACAACAATGAATTTCATTTAGTTTACTAAACTAAAAGAAAAGAAATATGGCTTCTGCATTATTATCTGGAAAGCTTCTGCATGTTAGAAGTGCAGCAAACCTGAAAAAATGGTCCCCAAATTGGTACAGATAAACTTGAGTTGATCTTGAAGAAGACAATATATCTGAGCTCCTAAAGACTGTGATGCTGGGAAGGATTGAAGGGAAGAGGAAAAGGGGACGGCAGAGGATGAGATGGATGGATAGCGGAGTCAGTGTGATGGGTGTGGGCTTGGGAAGACTCGGGGAGGCAGTGCAAGACAGGGGGGCCTGGTGTAATGCAGTCCATGGGGTCGTGAAGAGTTGGACACGACTGTGTGACTGAACAACAACAAATTCCCTTCCTGAATCCGTGAGATGGGTGTAAGACAGCATCTTTTTTATCACCATCTCTTTTGTCAAGTCAGTATCTGAAACAGCTTTGGTTGTTAGCAATAAGGCAAAGCAGCTACTGCTGTTCTGCTAAAGAACTTAGTTTCTAGTGTGGTCCACCCTTTGAAGATGTGCTTTTAAATCCAAGAGCTTCAGAATTAAGTAATCTACTAATTCAAGCTAAATCCTCTCCTGGGTAGCTCTGTGGTCTCCTTTGCGTAGATTTGTCTTCCAAGATTATGGATCCTAATGCATGTAACTGTAATAAAACTGTTCAGGCAGGCAATGATGCATGGATTAGGTTGTATTTCAAGGAAACTGAAGCCAACTGAGAAGAAAGAAGAGATTAGAGATTATACCACACAATGTTTAAATAAGACTAAATTTGGAAGGTTTCTGCTCGAAAAACTTAACACAATTTTTTTCTTCAAAAGAGGCTTTCATTCAGTAGACTAAGTCCAAAAAGGTTTCCATATCAAACAAAAATTAGGTTGCTCAGGTCGGCTTACTTAAAATAAATCATTTCATTAATTTATTATGTCTCTGCTACTTTCCACCCCTCATGGAAATTATTCATGCCTATTTGGTCTCCTATTCAGGTATTAACTAGATCCAGACATACGAAATGTCAACAATTAAATGAGTTGTTTTCTTCAAGAGGCCATCATTGGACCTGATCATCTTAGATAACCTTTATCCAGTCTCGTGCCTTCCCTTTCTGGGAGGATTGTTGGGAGGATGTTGGCTTTGAGCTGCAGAAAAGCCTGGATGAGGCAGATTCTGTGGCTCTTTTCAGTCTGGGTTTGGCCAGGATATGGTATGGAAAAGTATTGGTTCTACTTGTGGATGAATTGTGGAAGACTTGGGATGGGCTGGTGCAGCTATCCTGAGCCTTGTAGATATACTTCTGGATCAGCTGTGGGTATTATGAGTAGAAAGCACTGTCTTGCAATGTTGTTCTTCTTTTGTGGCTGGTATCAGTTGATATTGGTGGGGGCAGGTCTGTCTCCTACAAGGTGGAATACCTCAGAATTTCTCATCACTCCCTTTTAACATCAACATGAAACCACTGGGTGAGATTATTGACAGTATGAAGGTAGGCATTATCACTATGCTAATGATATCCAGTTACACATCTTCACCTCTGACCAGGTAGGTGACTCCATTTCAGTGCTGGCCCAGTGCTGACTATGAATGCTGAAAGATCTGGATAGGAAGAAATCAACTCCAGCTGAAGCCTAGCAAGAGAAAATTGCTTTGGGATTTGGAACTCCCTGTGTCAGGTGATATGCTATATTTTCCCCAGACAGAGTTGGTGTGCAATTTGGAGGTCTTCCTGGACATGTGATTCCTGCTCAAGGAGCAGGTAGCAGCTGTTGCTAGGGAGGCCTTTGCACAGCTATATCTAATAGAACCAGGAGCAATTACTTACAGTCACTTACACCTTAGTCACTTCCCAGTTGGAGTATTGCAACATGCTGTACATAGGGCTGATCTTGAAGACAACTCAGAAGTTGCATTTGGTCCAGAACGCTGCAGGTCACATAGTATTGGACACTCCACAGCTTATCCATGTCATTAAGTACATCCGCCTGTTCTGCCAAATTGAATGAGCATGCTCCAGGTTCCTTTTCTATGGCTATAATGAGCCCTGGGAAGCATGCCTTTTCTGTAAAAGCCTCTGCCCTGTAGAACACTTTACTCCTTGGGATCTGGCACGCCCCTATTCTTTTAACTTTCAGAAAAGTTGTAAAGAGCTGTTTTTCCCCTGGGCACAGGGAGAGTGAAGTTGCAGCCTGTGAATGCTGAATGAGTATAGTGATAGATTAGGCATCTGGTTTTGCTTGATTTTTTTCCTTGTTTTGTCTTGTTTTGATTGCCTATGTTTTTGTTGTTGTTGTTAGCTGCCCAGCATTGTAAGCCACAAGGTGGGCAGCTGCATAAATCTTATGAATGAATGAATGAATGAATGAATTATCACTATGCTAATGATATCCAGTTACACATCTTCACCTCTGACCGGGTTGGTGACTCCATTTCAGTGCATTATATGCAGTGCAATAACAAGGGATCAGAACTCACTTCAAACTACTATTTCAGCACTGGGCAACCTGTCATAGACTTCAAGGGCAAAGTACATGCAGCAGTATCACCAAGTAGCAATGGTCCAATTTCTATCTGATTTTCGTGGATTTTGAGAAAGTTTAGCAGGATTAGACCTGGTTAGTATTTGGATGGGAGACATGAGGAAATCCCAGAGCTATACATTAGGGTGGGAGACTGAAAAATAAATCCTTGAAGAAATAATGGCAAACTATTACTTACTGCAAGAGACTATAGGAATTTACAGGGGCTGGGCACAGTATCTAACTTGATGATATTAAAATGGAAGAATATTCCCATTGGAGCCAATAATCAAAATTTCTGTGCTTCCAAATTTCTCTAGATCTTTACAACATGTTAGGAAGAGTAGCTGTTGGTTGATACTGAGGAGATCAGCAAGTTGTTGGAGAACATAGCCATATAGACTATTTTTTGATGGCAGATGCTGGGACTTAAAATGGGAGGAAAGCACCAAGGAGAAGCAAAACCTCTTTGCCTGCTCAGAAAAAGGACTCTTAGCCTCATACACTTTGCTCTGGATTCATTGAGTATCGGAGGTCGTCCCCACTGGTTTAAAAACCATGAAAGATTTGTTGGAAGCAAAACAATTCAAAAGAAAAAAAAACACACTGTCAGGATTTCAACTATTGTTTTGATTGCTGCCCAAGATTGTAAAAGATGTTTATCCACTAGGGGAAGAGATGACGCAATTCAGCATTTGTGTGTCTTATCATTGAAGAAGCAAAAAAGGAAGCCCACATTTTTAAAAAGTATTTATCTGGAGAACTAATTTTGAAAAATCTTTCCTCACTGCTAGCATATCCATCAGTATTTCAGTCTTCTGCCTTTGTTATAGCTTTTTGGTATTTCCTTCTACTTCATATTCACCTCTTGGAAACAGAGACTGTTACAGAATTCCACCCAAGTAAGAAAGCAAGATTAGAATGTATTGGCTTGGTGCATGCTCAATATATTTTTCTAGGTGATAAAAAGGGCACGATGTCTTTGGTCCAATATACACTTTAGCATGTGGATTTAATAAATAAATTATTAAGCATATCAGACAATTAACATAAATAGTTAAATAGATTAAAAAAAACCTCCCTGAAATATAAGCGCATTTGCCTGGAAGTAACTCCATCTGATTTCAACAGAAGATTCACAATAGAAGGTTTATATTATGATCTTATTTTTTAATTTAGCTGAATTATTACACTTTTATTCATCCCAGTATCACAGTACTTTGAGTTGATTGATTGATTATGTGAGATCAACTCAGTATTACTTCCTGGAGACAAATTTCCTCCAGAACTATTTGTCCCCAGAATTAGGTATTCCAACAGTGCACCCATCACCACTGTAACTGAGTCCATCCATCTTGCTGCTGAACATGCTTTTCTCCTCTTTTTTCAACTTTTCCCAGACTTTTCAGAGATCTGGATAGTTTATAATAAAAATTAAATTCAGAGAATGGGAGGGATGGGGGGAAGACACTATATAAAACTTTAAAAATCCAGTAAAAAAGTCATTGCACTCAGACTGAAAATAAAACCACAGCTTTTCTAAAATTGTTGTTGTTCAGTCGCGCAGTCGTGTCCAACTCTTCGCGACCCCATGGACTACATTACGCCAGACCTCCCTGTCTTGCACTGCCTCCCGGAGTCTTCCCAAGCTCACACCCATCACACTGACTATGCTATCTATCCATCTC
>JANHZU010004548.1:64374-76037 GCA_032468055.1 Acrochordus granulatus
CTTCTATCCTTCCTATCTGTATGATTTAATACACTTGAAAAAACACAAGACACACGCACACAGGGTCCCTAAGTCAAGGTTGCTCTCTCTATGTGTGTATTTAGTGAAGGGATGGGACAGAATCTTCATTAAAGCAACTGTTGTCATGGCAAATTATGAGTTCTCAGGAATAACCTCCAGAGATCTTCCTCTGACTTAGTTGGACAGATTTTCTTTATAAAGTAGATAAGAGAAAAAATATTTATGTTCTTTATCATAATCAATCTCTCCCTTCTCTACAGAAGACGGGAAGGGATTGTTGAAGTCTACACATGTTAAAGTGGCTGAGACTGAGAAGTGCTGAGTTACAGCATTAAAAAACTGAGCATCTTAGTCTGTCCAAAGTTCATGATTCAAATTAAAGTAAGCACTAGAAAGTAAAATTGTATGTTCAGTCTTGATCATTAATCAATAATCTTCCATAGAACTAATACATGAGTTCTGATACCAAGTTATTTGTTATTTACTGTATAACACAATGTTCTATCCAAAAACAATTATTGACTGTTAAAAGATTAGAAAAAATGCTAAAAATTAACATTGCTCAACTTTTAAGGTAAAATTAGATAAATCCAACCTTTGTAATTAATTCATGGCTCATGGTGTGATGCAGATCAAAACAATTGGATTAATTATTAAAACCACAGCTCAGTTAATAATGGCTACACAGCTAGCAGGGTGTGGAAATGTACAATCTTAAGAGATACTGTTAACATTATTTCTTTCTAATCTTGAATGAGTAATCCATTCCTGGACAGCAGTTCCAGAACTTTTTAATTTAAAAAATTTAAAAAAAATATTTTGTATTAAATAAAATATTCTTATTTGTTGCCTTATTTGAACTTTTAGTAACACTGTACATAGTGGGAGTGCCTGTTACTTTTCTCCTAAAGCAATGAGAAACATGCTTTGTGGTATGGAAGAGGTATGGAAGAGCTGAGCTTCATAAGGACAAAACACTTTTTCTTTTGAAATTTGGAAATTTTATATATTTTGTGACAAGACCTCTGAGCTCTTCCACGAATATCGTACTTAATGTATTTCTTTCTCCTTGAGACAAACAGACCTTTGCAGTTCAATAGCTTTACATCATATACAAATAGTTTACTTAGTCATGAGTTGGTGGCCTTTTTCACATTATACAATATTTATTTATTACTCATTATTAAATGTGTATGCTTTCCAGCTCTCACATAAAAAACATTTAAAAATAGAATTAAAAATAGAACATAAATAAATAGCAAGAATAGAATTGGACTAGAATGGAAAAAAGAATCCAAGGGGGCTTCACTCACCCTTGCTATAGGCCTAGGAGAAGAACCAGGTTTTCAAATCCCTTTGAAACACCAGTAGGGTGAGGAACATTTGGATCTCAGACAGAACCTCATTCCAGAGGGCAGGTGCTGCTACAGAGAAGGCACGCTTCTGGCGTCCTGAGAAGTGGCATTGCTCAATTGACGGACGTTGGATTGGGCCAACCCTATCAGATCAAACCAGCTGAGCAGATACTATGGGAGACAGTCAGTCCCTCAAGTAACCAGGCCCTATTCCATGTAGGGTTTTATATATAGTGACCAGCACTTTAAATTGTACCAGAAGCAAACCAGCAACCAGTACATCTTTCAAAGCACAGGTGCTAAATGAGCATATCAAGGCAAACTAAATGGGCATATAAATTCAAATGTCACAATAAACCAGTTTGTGTCTTGATAGGAGAGAAAAACAGCAAGCCTCAACCTATAAATGTATAAATTTACACTTATAAATCTTGCATACTTGTAATCTTTCTTCTTCTGTCACAGCCTCAGTGGTTTTCTTTTTAAATGAAATCAGCTTGCTGTTTCAGTCAAATCCTACAAGATAAACTTAAATTTTATTTAAACAAGATTATTTCAAACTATGGCTGGCTTGTTTCAAGTTTTCAAAATTAAAATCTTCCATGAGTTAGAGTTCAGGCATAATACTAAAATGGTATTGGGAATATTTTTCTTATCCTCTTCTCCAACAGAATACGGCTATTTTCTGTTATCCTGTTCTCTTTCCCAGCTTATCGCTGCGAAACATCAGGTGTTAATTAACAACCATTCCATCCATTGTAATGCCTCAAGAAAGGAGGACAGCTTAATATATTATTTTGCATCTTATTAGATGACTCTAGTTGAATGCATCAGGCTCCGGTGAAAACCATTGCAATTGAAATATGAAAGTCCCCATGAAGTTCCTGATAATTTACTCACATCACATATTGTAAAATAGCCAACAATATTTAGCCTGACAGATATGTAAAGGTTTCCCCTGTCTAGATGTGGCAGGCTCTAGGAGGCAGTGCTCATCTCCAATTCACAGCCAGGGATCCAGTGTTGTCCAAAGACGCTTCTGTGGTCATGTGGCTGGTATGACACTGAGACCCACGGAACACTGTTACATTTCCCACCAAATTAGGCAGTACCTATTTATCTACTTGCATTTTACATGCTTTCAAACTGCTAGGATGGCAGGAGTTGGGGCGAATAATGGGAGCTCATCCTGGATCTTGAACTCAGGCTGCTGACTGAGCAGCACCTGGATCTTGAACTCAGGCTGCTGACCTTTCAGTGGACAAGCTCAGTATCTTCTGCTAGATCACAGCACCCAATCCCATTTATAGTTTATGATTCACCATGGCATGTAACCTAGAAAATTTGGAGACTTGAGTAAAGCCTCGTTAAATTAATGGTGGGTAAACATGTTGAGCAATCATAATATACTCAAAGAATTACATTATCCTACAAAATCATCGTGTTAGATAAACCTGCCTGAAAAAGACAACACAATGCTTGTCAAAAAATTCTTATTCTTTCAACAAAGTATTCTTATTTTGTTGACTTTTTATCAACCCTTGGAACTAGCTCATAATAATAGTAGCCCAAATCATTGAGTCCTAAAGTACAGTTTACAAAGAGAAAGCAGGAAAAGATATCTATGTGATCAATATTAAAACTCATACCCATTCTCTTCAACAAACTGACTACTTTAGAGTCTACTATGTATATATAGCAGAGAGTTAGAGGAAGAAGACCTGTTTATTCATACAAAATAAATGTAATGAATGTTAACTTCTAAGAATTAATAGAATAGCTGTTGCATTCACTGACTGAATTATATTTACTGAATAACAACAGGAATTCAAATAAAGAACTAATGATATTGCTTCATGATACAGTTAACAGTAGCAATGTGTACACTAAAGCATATTATACAACCTGAAAGTGTTGTAGACTGATGTTATATTAACTTTGGATAAACCTACATTTATTTTTGAAAGGTATCCAGCTATTTGAAGGGAAGTGAGCCAAGTGGCTCATCTAGAAAGCCTGCAGCTGTGGAAGCATTGTGTACCAAAAACACTTGACAGCAATTAAAAAGCAAGAAAAGATTCTTATTCACCAAGGACACCACAAAACAAAATCCAAATAGAGAGTATATTTGCCATAGGGGTAAAAACATAGTCATAATTTGAGAACACAATGATTAGTTCTTGGGAATAAGTAGGGAGTTAAATTGTGATTGGCAACAATTCCTCTATCCTACTATATGAAATAATGTTTGTAGTCATTTCTCAAGTTTAGTTGCTTTAGTGCCAGAAAAGGCTTCATTTGGATTGTTCTCACTGAAACATTTATATCCACATTTTAGAGAGTTTCTGTTCAATCATTCAATGCTGCATACAATGTATATTTTATCATGTTTTTTTCACAGTTCAAAGTATTTCTTCCTCCTCCTCCTCCTCCTATTTCTCTCTCTTCCATGAAACTTTTCTCTGATAATGTGGGGACACAATCCTGGATCTTCTCAATCTACGTACATTACTTAATACTAAGTAATTAGCTTAAGACCAAAAATCATTGTTGTACCACAAACATTTTGATGCAACTCGCACTGTTTTTTTTAATGTTATATTCAGTTCTGGATGAAAAAGCTGAATAATCTTATTAATATTGACATTTTACAGCATAATTAAGACTGATAGGCGTAATATTCTTTTTTTGCATAGTATCCTCAATCACCTAAGTTATTTACATTTTAAAGAGTTAATAATTTTTAATCAACTCTGTATAACTTACAATGTATCAAGGCAAGATAATGCATAGGTTTTACAACAATATATTTTTTAAAAATTGCACTTGAAAAATACATCCATGTACATTAGTATAAATATTATACCATATAATATGTAGCCTTCTGATGTTTTCTCAGCAATTCCCTCAAGTTATAGTGCAGGAAATAGTGAACTGATTTAACTTGGGTAAGATGCACAGTTGAGGTACTGATGGTTTACTCTTTAGCGCTTCCCTCTTATATTTGAAGAAAAATTGCCAGTGATAGTCTAAAGTAGTGTTTCTCAACCTTAGCAACTTTCAGTGGACTTCAACTCTCAGAATCCCTCAGCCTTCAGCCAGTCATGTGATAATTCTAAAGTTGGGGAACATGAATGTGCACGTACTTTTGTAGGCAATCAATGGCATGTTGCTGTCTGAGAACTTGAAGGATCTGTGGTGAACAGTAAATTGTATGATACAACAAGGGACATGGATCAGACAACTGATGTATCAAAGACAAGGTGTGAGTGAGGAAGTGAAGTATTGTAAGTAATGCAGACAGGACATTAAAAAAAATAAACTAAAGCAAGCAGATGAATTTTCATTCTTTTGTAAAATGTTTAACAGTTATGGATTAATGGATCGAGAAATGGATGGAAATGTTAAGGTGCACAAATCTTGGATGAAATGTAGTAAATAGTTTGTGGTCTGTCATAAAGACTGAATATTTGTTGAAAAAATGGAAATGTACTTTTGTACTTCTTAGTGTGCACTTTTGCTCACTTGTTATATGGTAGTGTGGTTTGGTATGTCAAGATAATAATAAAATAAATTAAACACGGGAAAGGAGCTTAAGAAGTGTGCTTCTTCAGTCATGTGGAGTGAACACAAAAATGAGTAACAGAATGAAAGCAATATGTTGAGGTATAGTAGTTTGGTCCTATAAAGAGAACAAATGAGGAATGAATCTCAAAACATATAGGAAGGAAAGTGATCGGGCTGAAAGGAAGGGAAAAACTGAGAAAGCCTTGGTTAGGTGGAGCTCACAAGATCCTCCAGGGCCAGGTCTAGGTCTAGGGGCTCCAAATTTTAAAGGGCACCACATTTTAGAGAGCACCAAAATTGAAAAGACTTCTGAAAAACAAGTAAAAAGCAAGAGTGTCTGTCAGGATGTCCACTTGAAGGTTAAATATAATTCTGCAGAATTGTTACTAAATGATGACCGTGGGTGCTGATGTAATTAAAATTATTTACTGTGATTCACAGTAAAGAGGGTGAAGATGTATGAGAAAAGAAGAAAAAAATGATAGGGCTGAACATCGTAAACGTAAAACTAAAAAAAAATTAACAAGAGTTCACCTTTTTGAAATGCCTAGCAAAACTGAAAGATGAGCCAAATTATAAGGGGGTGCTAGAATCTGATTTTGCCCAGGGCTCCAGAATGTCTAGACAAGAGCCAGTCCAGGATCCTCAAAGACAGAGGGGTGCGAAGCATCAAACGGCAAACGATGTAATGATCTATGGACGTGATGGAAGCAAGGATAGAAAGATCCAAGGAATGGTTTGGAGGAAAACAGGATTTAGCTATATTTCCTTTTCTTATATTTCTTATATCCTTTTTTGTATTTCATTTCTTTGGATTTCTATTTCTTATTACCTTTTTTGTCTTTTGCTTACTTCAAAAGGGAATGGTCTAACGGGTGTGTTTGTATGTATTTTTTTAATAAAAAGTGTCAGTATCATGTTTCTTCTGACAGGCAATGCTCTGTTTTGTTTCTATGTTCAGGAAATAGTGGTTTTTAAAGAGAGGATGCAAATGTTCTGCCTTCCTTTTTTTCCTCATGACTCCTCTTCTAGGTTGCTTTTTAAAAAAGAGGCTGAACAGTGCTCAAGAAAATAGTAAAATAGTAAAATTCAATGCTTTTGAATCAAGCTATGTTGGGGGGGATTGTGGAAATTTGACTTTAAGGCTTAATTTTTCCATTTTTTTCCATCATGAACCTTTCTTTAATTCTCAAAATTCAGATTTTTTCCCTTCCTCTTTAACTAACAGAGACTTGAGGACATGTCCTGGGAAGATAGTCCAAAGGAATTTGGGATGTTTCAATCAGGGGAAAAGAAGTCCAAGGGGAGATATGTCAGTTGTGTTCAGGTACATAATGGAGAACCACAGGAAGATAACAAAATAGGAGCTAGGGCAAGAAATAATAGGTATCATATTGCAGCTACCTAGATTGCATTTACATATAAGGAAAAACTTGCCAGTGGTAAGATCTATACAGTGAAATACGCTATTTAGGAAGTTGTGCGTTTTCTGTCTCTGGAGGTTTTTGAGAAGAGGCTGGAGAACTACCTTGCACAAATGGAAGAATGACTAGATGATGTTTGTGGTCCCTTCCATGTCTACAATTCTATAATTTTGTGCTGATGAGCTACTACAAGTAATCCTTGCTTAACAATGGTAAGTGGGATTGCCAACTCTGTTCCTAAGCAACCCGATCATACAGTACAATATCATATGACCACGCTGGCTTATGATGACAGCATTTCTGCCCATGATTGTTAAGCAACTCCTGTGTAATTATGAAGCGTGGCATCACGTAATCACACTTTGCGACCTCCTACCAACTTTCGCATTGACTTTGCTTGTTGGAAGTCAGCAGTGAAGGTCACAAATAGCAGCCGGTGACCTTGGAATGCTGGGACTGTTGTAATTGTGAACCCGTGGCCAAGCATAGGAATTACAATCGCTTCACCATGGGAATGCTTCAAGGATCAGTTACAAGTTTCCTCATTCAGCACTGTTATAACTTCAAACATTTGCTAAATGAATAGTCATTAATCAAGGACTATCTGTATTAGGTCTGGCTTCCCTCTTAGGTGAAATGAAGCAAAGCTTTCAGGCACTTGAGTTGAACAAGTAGCCAAGTAAATACCTGCTCGTCTCTTTGCATCTTTTCTATAGTTTTCCACAGCAGATATAAGTTATCACACAGAAATATAGTTATCAGAATTCCTTGTTGTGCTGTGCTATTTCTGTCTTCTCTTTGCGTATCAAAAAGTCTTCTCCTTTAGCCAGGGGATCAAGGGTTTAGGGTTCTAGGGAAAAGGATTGCCCAGTAATTTACTTAGCCTGGTTTAAAAGTATGTGGTAAATGTTCATTGACTAAATAAAGCAGTATAAGCATCATAAGAGCAGAAGTGTTAGTTGGAGTTTGTTTGAAATTGCTAATCAAGTAAGCCACAACGTATTAATTGTGAAACCATCCTGCCACTATAACTTTTTCTGGTTATGGATAGGTGTGAATTATTCAAAGACTGAGAGATGAACTAAAAAAAAAGTCTATTTCTAAAGCTGTTTCATACCAAGAAAAAAGACACCATCCTTTGGATCAAGGAGAAATTAATTAGTTAATTGATTAATTATATGATGATAATTAATTAAATAATCAACTAAAGATTTAAAAATATTTCAACTTTATGTCTTACTAGTTTATGTCATGAAAGTCAGAGACATCACAAGTTCTTTTTCATTATTTATCTCTCCAGCTTCCGAAATTTAAGTTAGGATTATACATTTTTCTATTATTTTTACAATCGGAAGTACCAGATAAACAGGGTCATGAGCTTGTACACCTCTTAAGCAAATATTATATTTAAGGGGGCTTTGCAAAGCATTTACAGGAGCACTTTGTAGCATGGGTTGGTGTGAACCTTCTCCTGGTAAGCCTTAAAAAAGCACATCATCTAGAAGGGTCCAGGTTCTGGTGCCTACACAAACAGAGCACCTGCCATACTGTTCTGTCCTGGGCGTGTACCTACGGAAATAGTGAGGGAGGACCTTGAAAGAGCAAGGTGGAGTTTTGTCTGTGGATGCCACAGTACTTCACACACTGGTGCTTCATTCACACCAACATGCTTTTCGAAGCACCTCTTCAGGCCTTTCCCATCATAATATGGGACTGGCTGCAGTTTACATATCAAAGTCCATAGCTAAGTGAAGGCCTGCTTTGGAAGTACCTGATAAACTAAGAAATGTAATTATATATAGGAATTCAGAGAGTTGCTCCGTTAAGTCTTACTGCAGCTTGATCTATCTGCTTGTAATTTCTTCTCAAAATCTCAGACCGAGGGTAGAATATTTTTTTTCACCTGAATCCGCTGCTTAGAGGCACATCCAGACAGTCTGTTTGCTGTGCTTTTCTCCAGTCTGTGGAGCACCATAAGCATATGCTGGGATCACTTGATCAGCCTACATATAGTCTCAACTTTGCCTCAGTTAAAGTTTTCTAGCAATTTATTGCGGGCAAATTAAGGTGCAGGGATTGGTGGATTTCCCTACCAGTGGAGAAAAACATCCACAAATTGCTTCGCTTCAGATGAGCTGGGGGCTGAGAAGGGAGTTTTGATGGGTGCCTGGATGGAGGGATAGATGAGTGGTTCAGTGTGTTTAGGTATGCCTTCCTTGAGAACCTTTAAATGTAACTACTGTTCTAGTGACTAAATGTGACCTGCCTGTCAGACAGCAAAATACATGAAATTATGGAGAAATCTATCTTTCTATGTGGCCTAATCGGCAGGTCACTGTATGCAGTTTTGGTCTACAATTGAGAAAGAGTCTAATCTACCTGTTATTGTTACTGTAGCATCAAGGTCATTAGGGAATGTGATAGATCAGGACCTCCTTAAAGGATTAAGTTGTTCAGTGCAATAGAAATAAATGTTTTGATGAGTCATGGCTTTAGAGAGGTTCTGGCCTGTAAGTTTTTTAGAGACACTGAAGCTGATTCTTCAAATAGCCTTGGGGGAGACTGGAGGGATTATTCCTGCATGACCTGAAAGTAGCCGATAGGATCTGTGTAGATTCTAGCCCCTATTGCATTTTCACCATAGTTGCATTAAAGTGGCATAAATTGTACCTATAATAAGATTTCTGGCATCCTTGGTGCTCTCTGAGGTTGATTATTTTCTTGCAGACATTTCATTACCCAACAAGGTAACATCATCAATGCACCGTTGAGTAATGAAACTTCTGTAAGAAAATAACCAAGCTCAGAGAACATGAAGGACCCATAGTTCAACTATGAGCTACAAATATTATCATCTATTAATAAGAATTTAGTCAGGAGAAGATAAAAAAATATTGTTGCTACATTTGATCAGACAAATCCAAAATTAACTAAACTTGAATAGAGGCTGGGGAGGAAATGAAGGCTGTGTTAAATGGACATGTCCTTGAATAATGGTCAACAAGGCATCTTTGAGCCAAATTAGGGAGACACGTGGATATGCTCTAGGGCATGTTGCATTTGATATTTTTAAATATGTGGTGGTGGAAACTCATCCCAAAATTCCAATAACTGGAGAGGAAATTACAACTGTTTTATTATTTATCAAACTAAAAGGTTTTGAGAATCATTGGTTTCTTTTACCCAGATGAACCCCAAGGTTATAGGGATCTTATAAAGAATGTTGGTAATAGAGTTGCACCAATTGCATAAGGAAAGAATTATTTTACAACTGATAAGGATGTGAAATCAACAGAAAGGGATGCCCAGATATCATTCAAAGTGTGAAGACGCTACAGTATCTTTCTTTGAAATGTAGCATAGCAAACTTGACATGTGAGGGGTGCCCCAACCCTAATTGTTATTCTAACAAGCTGCTTCTGTACTTAACTGTGGAAAGAGGAGAGATAAGAAAGCAGCATTACATATCCTTGAGATCTGTTATGTTTCACCAAAGACATAAATTCTGTAACTATTTGGGCTCCTTGACAGACCTTTGGCACAGCTATAAAGAATCTCACAATGAGATGAGCAACTAAAAAATTCAAGACATTTGTGTTATATATTCGAGTATTAACTATAAAAGATCCGTAACTATTTTTTGTCTTATAGAGGCTTATGTCATCCTTCCACAGTACCTGCCATTATACAAGATAAAATCTTTAGAGAAGTAAATCCAAACTGTCATTTCAATACATTAAAACAAGAGACCATGGGCTAAATGAAGTGGAGAAGTGATGCATTTTCTCTCTTAGTTATAAGTCCAACGTAAGAGGTTACCAATTTGGTTTGGTATTTGCCTGCATTGGCATATTCCAATTAATCTGTTCTTTTTATTCTGCAGTTGGATGTCAACTTGTAACTACCAGTCAAAATGTAGTCATCTGGCTCCACTTCATGCAAAGCTATGGATTGCTTAACTATGATTCAAACCAAACTGGCTAAATCCATGCAACACACCAAGTAAGGGTATATAAACCTTTATCGCTATCACACAATACATTCTTCCGGTCGTCTTTGGAGCCCTTCATTTAGATGTTTCCAGCAAGCAAAGGGAAATAAATGGGTACAAAGGGGAGGCTCCCCTCAGGTCTGAGATATAAGAAGAATGTGTTCCCAAGGAGGCACGCCCAACATCCACAGCACTGCCTTTTTGTCACCAAGCAAGGATGTTCTTACTCTCCCAGATTTTTTTGTAGTTTGGTTTTAAATACCTACTCTTTTTATAAATTTTTAAACACTTTTTATTCTGGTACTATTCTGTACCAGAATAGTGAATAATATGTGTTTTATATCTTCTATATCTGAATACTGAATGTTGTGTTTTACATCTCTCTTGCACTCTTTTTTTAACTAACTTGGATTGTTTTCATTCCTAAAGTGTACGCGCAGCACTGGACACAATATCAAAGCGAAATGATTACTTTCTGTGATTTGGAAATTATGCTTCCTTGACAAAAAGGAAAACTGCATTTGGTTTGGTTACATCATTTTTGTAACTTATATTCAGTTTCCAATCAACTTTCCTGTTGTTTAATCTGCATAGAGCCCATTTGGTGATGGAGAAGACTAAAAATACAATACATAAATAATATATGCCAGAAGTTGTAGTCATAGACTGTCTAGAGAGTGCCAGAAGCTATTTCAGAGCATTTCTTTCTAATATGGAGGAGCATTATTGAAAGCAATGAATTATTTCATTCAGGTATGGTAACTGTGGACACAAGATCTGGTCTCATAATTTAGAGAGTTTACTATGTAGTTACAAATACTTTTCTTCAGTATCTCTCAACTTATTTATCCGTTAAACTGTTAATTCTAAGACAACTGCATATTTAACATGATATGTGTAGCTTCAGTAAAGAATTTTATGGCACTTGTATCTTATTTTAATAGATTTTGCAATAGCAATAGACTTTTTCCAGGTATTTTAAAATTCAAACTTCTTTGTAGTTATTTCGAATTGCTGTAATATCTCCAAGCTTATTTTTGTGTCTTTTTAGTATATTCATTTACTGATCTTATTCTGATAATCTCTTCTTTTAAAAATTAAAAGATGCTACCAATCATTATTGTTTTATATATGTCTTTGTTGTATCCCAAATACTAATAAAGAAATTGTTATGAACCTATGTAATGTAAAATATTAAGCAATTAATTTATCTATAGTTTCTATTGTCTATTTTTAGTTGGTATATGTTCATCTTCCAGCAATTATTTTCTTTAAAGTCATTTGTAAATCTCAATTTCCTGAAGC
>JANHZU010004548.1:76526-87613 GCA_032468055.1 Acrochordus granulatus
TATTTTTAGTTGGTATATGTTCATCTTCCAGCAATTATTTTCTTTAAAGTCATTTGTAAATCTCAATTTCCTGAAGCAAATGTATGATCAAAATTAGTTCTTCTCCCATAAATATTTGCCAATTAGCTAATGTCTAATGAAGATGCCCTCTTGAGCTGCCACTTCCATTGGAGGTTTATTGAGTGGTAATCTAGAGAGAGACTGGTGAATTGGCATAGTATTAATAAATAAATAGAGAATACAAATTAAGACTGAGAACTGCATGCATATCCCCAAATGCAAGGACACCCCTGAAGTCACATCAAATTTTAAAAGGTAAAAGTACTAATTAGATGATGATCTTAACTTATTGTGGCTTTAATGTAAATTAAATCAAATATATTGTTTTTCCTAATCTCATTCTAAGCATAACACTTAAAAACTAAGTGTGGTTCTCAATCTGAAAAAATGTAATATCTCTAAAAATTTATGAAGGGAGGTTGTAAATCAAACATAGATTATATATTTATCAGTGTGTCTTGCCCATTGATAGGATATAGGGAAGAGTTCTTTCCCCTCCCTTCCCCACTGCTGAATATCTTCCAAATCTGCCCCAGCAGACTAAAGAACTCTCTGAAGAAGATCTGGGTACATACACAGATTGGAAGGAAAACAGCCAGGGTGCGCAGTGGTTAGAGTGTTGGATAATGACCTGGGAGAGCCGGGTTAAGTCTGTTCTTAGCCATGAAAGATCCCTGGATGACTCTGAGCCAGTCACTCTGCCTCAGCCCGAACTACAGAATTGTTGCAGCAATAGAAATGAAAAGAGATTTCCACATACATCATGTGGTGAAGGAAGAGAATGTTATTGCTCTAGAAAACTACTAAGCTAATGTTTCTAGAGTAATGTTATTACTCTAGAAAACTACTTTCCCTTGGGAAAGCAAGGGGTAATCCCACTGTTTGCTTACCTAGCATAGAATATATCATTTAAAACGTGCAGAGCAAAAGAAACCTCCTTCCAGTACTGTCCTACGTAAGTACGACTTTACTATTTACTAGTAAAAATTCCATGGGACTTCTTCCAAGCAAATTGAGAAGTTTGCAACCTTTAGGATCTAGCTATTCTCTATCTGAGCAAGTAAACAGAAACTTTTAGTGCAAAATCCCCACTTAATCTACCTAATTAATAAATATATTATCTAATAGCATAATGGCATCATCTGACCAAACAGTACTGCTGTACTATGTTCCATCAAAGTGTTCTAAGTACTGCCATCCCAGATCAATGGGCTTCGAAGCACCTATGAAAGCTAATCTTGTTTAGTAACTAGGAGTAGGAAAACCTGGGTTCTGGTCCTGCTTTAGTCGTGAAAGCTGGCTGAATGACTTTGATCCAATAACCTTCTCCCAGCTCTAGGAAGAAGGCAGTAGCAAACTACTTCCAAATATATGTAGAATAAATTGCCAGCCTGATGTAGAGGCGTAACAGTTGAACACACAGATATACACACAAAAACTTTGGACTGGATTGTGGCCACACATTTCAGTTAATTTCATTTTAATTACTGTTGCTTTATTAATTACTTTATTAGTTACTTTATTTAATTACTGTTGCTTTATTGAATTGATGCCAATGTAACAAGAGGGTGTGTTCTCCAAGCATTGCATTTGTAAGCAAGAGGGAGCTTTTGTCTCACTACATTTCAGGCTTTTCCTCCAGTCTCTTCGCAGGGCTATTTTTAAACATGGATCAAGCACTTCCTTGTCAAAAGCACACTCAACCTCTGTTCAGAAAGTGTCCAACTGATGGATCACAGATATGGAAGAGAGGTTGCATGGCACACTTGGGGTGCTCCTCCTGCTTCATCCCATGCCTTTCCTTTGTGTGGTCAGGCTATCAGCAGGCTTGGAGAAGGGCCCTGGGTGAAGTAGGAACTCCATCTTTGCTTCGTGGTGCAAGTGGGGGGAGCTGGCATGGCAGTGCCTGGAAGTAGCATGTGGGGTGCTGCCAATTCTGCTCCCCTCCCACTAATAAAGCACCAAAAAGTATAGCCATATAAAATCACTTGTTGGCAAGAAGTGGCAAAAAATAAGCAATGTAGTCAGGGATCACAGAGTTTATCAGTCTAAAACAAAATAGCCAAAGACATAGTGAGGATCTGAAAACTGATATATGTATTTTAAAAAGTGGTTCCAGTTTACGGGGAAAATAACATAAATTATTACATTGTATACATAATGTATACATTATGTCTTTGTCGATGTAAATCTTTGTCGGAAGATTTACTAAAGGTAGGAAAATGGCTGGAGAAATATTAAGGCATGTAACTGCTGACAAAGACAGCAAGCAGAAGGCAGTTTGTTGTAAGGAATGAATGTCAGAAGAGAAAACAGCTGTGTATAAGTACGGTGACCATATTTTCTTGGAAAAAATAAAAGACAAATCTGAAAGAGGTTCATAGGGATGAAAAAATGTCTAACTGCTTCACAAAAGAAACATTCAAGAATAAAACCAGAAAAAAATTACAAAAATACATATTCTATTTTGGAAGGGGTGCCTTCCAGTAAATCTTGGCTTCTGGCAACTGCCTAGACTCGTCCCCTGCAGTTTTCTCAGCAAGATTTCAGAAGTGGTTTGCCATTGCCTTCTTCCTAGGGCTGAAAGAGAGAGACTGGCCCAAAGTCACCCAGCTCATGGTCTCCTGGTTTTTAGCCTGGGGCCTTAACCACTACAGCAAATTTGCTCTCTTAATGAAAATTATGTGTCTGAAATAAAGGACTGCCCTTTATGATAAAGGATGCATGGTCACTGTATGTATAAGTGAATGCTTCTTCCCACATTTACAAAATGAGAGTTGGGTCTCTCAGGAGAAACTTAACAGCTGAATGCAGTGGAAAAGGATTATTTAAATATAAGGGGTAAAACAAGACAGGTTAGGATCAAAATGAATAAAGGATGAAATAATAGGAATGAAAACAATCCAAGTTAGTTGCACTGAACTAAATACAAAACTAGGTGGTTAGTTCCAAAGAAATAGGTTGAGGAAGGCTGGCCATAACAGAGAAAATAATCGTGAATCAAATATAGGAAATAAGAATGAATGGATTTAAAACAAGCCTGCACAGTCAATGACCTTGTGCCACATGCGTTGCATCAAGCCGCCTTGGGCAATCCACTAGCTTTTTAAAAATAATTAATAATAATTAATAAATTTGCTACCACCCCCAAAAACACACTGCTGAGCACCTCCAATGTCTCCACGTCTTCACCGCTGCTGCCAGCTCCAGCTGATTAGTGCAGCAAGTATTTCCTTGTGGCCCATGATGATTTTTAATTTATCAGCTTGTGCCTTTCCCCTCAAGGAGTTGCATAGGTCTGGCGTAGAGAGGGGGAAGACTTTGGATATGTGGTGGTTTGATGGAATTGATGAGATCCTGAAAAACAGGAAAGATAAGAAGTCTCAAGGACAAAAGGCAATGTAACAAAGTGATAAACCTGAATATAAAATAAATTTCATAATATTTCTTTTACTTACATTAGTCTTCAATTTCTGTAGCTTATTATTTCTTGCTCTTTTCTTCAATTTGCACAATATTCCTTTGCCCAAAAGGGAATAGCATTAAGGATAGGCCACTGGAAACCATCAAAATACATTAATTGCATGGAATAATGGTCTATGGTATGAAACATCATCACATTGGGAATAAATGGTGGCTAATAGATTTGTTTTAGAGTCCTTATTCATTTGAATATTTGAGAAAGTTATTATAATACTATGATATGTATATATATAATACCTTTATAATATAATATTAATATGTTGGATTTTTACTCTGTTGACTTTTTCCCTTCTATGGAAGAAATGGCTGATGAATTTTAATCTATGAATGCATAATTCAAGTGCAAAATAAGTTGCTAGAAAGCACCTCTGCATTGTCTTACATATCTATTAAATTATATCCAAATACATTCATTCATAGAGGCATTTTAAGATGCAGCTAATTAAAATAACTTTTATGTTGAAAGACGTTGAAAAGAATCTTGACACAGTCAGATTTAATGCTTTATCATGAATAATGCTTTATCATGTGGGGAACATGAAAATCTGCTTGAAATGTTTACTTCAGTATTTGGTCATATAACTGATATGATAACCTTTAATGAAAATAAGGAAGTAAATAATGTCACAACAGAAGAAATAGCTTATTTCAGGATAATGAAATCTTAAGTAGAATTGGAATTTCCCTAAATCTATGTCTTACTAAAATTAATTCATTCTATCTAGGTTATATATTTTATTTATTATTATGTTCTGTCGTTAATTTGATATACTGGTAAACTTTTAAGAATCTGTGGAACCAAGGTGTTAAAATATTCTTTTAAGTCATAGCATTATTTGGACTCAAAACTGAAATATGAAATAGCAATCATGTTGTTGGTAGGAAACTGCTTGGACTGGAACTGAGAACTAAGTTGTTAACCTTTCTTCTAATAACTGGATATTAGCAATTACAGTAGTCCTCAACTTACAGCCATTTGTTTAGCAATTGTTCTAAGTTGTGATGGGTTTGAAAAAAAATGACTTATGACCAGCCTTGCACTTTATTTATTAAACTTCTATGCTTCCAGTCTTGTGAAAGGTGACTCTTGGCAGCTTACGATACATAAAAATAAAAACAATATTAATAACAAAGTTAAAAATTATTCTGTAAATTTAAAATTTAAATAGGGAGGATGGGAGCAACACACATGGGGAGGTGAGTAACTTAGTCTATTAGCCACCTCCATGATGATATCCCTTCCTTAAGACCCCAAGCCAACTGGCAAAGCCAGGTCTTCAAGGCCTTCCAAAAGGTCAGGAGGGTGGGGCAGACCTTACTTTGGGGGGCAAGATACTCCAAAGAGCAAGACCCCACCAGCCAGAACTCCTTGACCAAGGGGTCTGCAGGATGCCTCTTCTGCTGGTAGGGCGGGCCATTCCCTATTGGGATGAGATGGTTCCACAGGTAGAATGAATCTATGCCATGGAAAGCTTTAAAGGTGAGAACCAACACCTTGAATTGCACCTGAAAGCAGTCTAGCAACCAGTACAGCTCACAGATCAATGGTGTAACATGGGCCACCTTAGGGGCCCCGAAAACAGTCATACTGCTGAGTTCTGCACCAACTGTAACTTCCAGATGTTCTTCAAGGGTAGCCCCATGTAGAGCACATTGCAATAGTGCAGTTGTGAGATGATTAGGGCATGAGTGACTGCACTCAGGGATGACTGGTCTAGTAAAGGGTGAAACTGGCATACAACACGAAGTTGTGCAAAGGCTCTCCTAACCGTGACTTCCACCTGCTCTTCGAGCAGTTGTGAGTCCAGAAGAACCTCAAAATTGTACACTGGGTCTGTCTAGGGCAGTGCTACTCCATCCAGAGTTAAGGATGTTAAAGATCTGGATCTTGAAGTCCCAAGCACCCAAAGCCACTTGGTCTTGTCTGAGTTTAACCAAAGCTTGTTGTCTCCCATCCAGACCCTCACAGCCTCCAGGCGCTAAGGGCAATAGCAGCATCAGTTGGGTCACCAGTGATGGAGATGTAAATTTGAGTATCATCAGCATATTGGTGATATCTCATCCCATGGTGATGGATGGTCTCAACCAGTGGCTTCATGTAGATTTTGAACAGGAGTGGAGAAAGTACCAAGCCCTGCAGCATGCCACAAAGCAGCAACCGAGAACTGGACCTCTCACTCTTATTAACACCAATTGGGACCAGTCTTGAAGAAAGGAGCCAAATCAGCACAAGGCTGTATTGCCCAGTCCCAGCCCCCATAGCTGACCCAAAAGGATACCAGGGTCAATAGTACTGAAAGCACTAGTCAAAGAGAGCAAGGGTGGATGCACTACACTTATCCTGCTCTCACCAGAGAACAGCATGTTAACCAATGCTGTCTCTGTCCCATAATTGGACCTGAACTCAGACTGAAATGGGTCAAATAATTTGTCTTATCCAGGATCCTCTAGAACTGCCATGCAACTGCCTTTTCCACCACCATCCGTAAAAAGGGTAGGTGGAAAACTGGACAAAAATTGTCCAGACAGGTAGAATCCAGTGATTTTTTTTTAAGGAGGGGGTGAACCAGGCCTCCTTAAAAGGTTCTGGGAACATCCCCTCTTGCAATGATGAATTTATCACTGCTTGGATCCACCTGATAGTCACTGTCCTGGAGGCTTTAACCAGCCAGGAAGGTCAAGGATCTAATTGAAAGGTGGTTCCCCTAACAACATCAAGGACCCTGTACATTTCTTCAGGTCCAACAGGATCAAAATGTTTCCAGTTAATCAGACAAAGCCCCTTTCCAGTCATCTCAAAAAGACTTGTACCATGCAAGGGTTCCAACTGGGCCTGAATCTGAGTGACTTTGTCGACAGATTCTACCTGTAAGATAAGTATTTTACAAATACTTTACCTGTAAGATAAGTATTGTACAAATTTCTCCTCATGGCCCTGGAAATGGTCACCATAATCCTCCTGGCCTAGGAGAAACCCCATGACCCTAAACAAGGCCGCCAAGTGCCACTCTGCAGATGCAATAAGAAAGATATAGAAATAGTGACATTTTGCCACTCTTATTGCAACAAGGTAGGCTCTAACTTGTGTCCAGTTATATTCAGTCCTTGTCTTCCTCCAGCAGTGCTCTACGTATCTCTTTACCCTTTTCAAAGCCTGCAACTCCTCCATGAACCATCTCAGTGAGATGAGAGAGGCTGCACAGGCACGATCCTGTCCAAAATCCCAGCCACCCTTTGATTCCAGGATGCAATCAGAGCTTCAGCAGGGCTGTAACAATGTCCCCCCCGCCCCGAAATCCCTCAGTTCCCTTTGGAACCTATTTGGGTCCATCAGTCACCAGGGATGGACCTCTCAAATGGGTCCAGCCTCCCCAAAGAGGAGGGCATTGTATGAGAATCTCAAAGACACTATGGAGTGATCTGACCATGATAAGGGTGATAATAATAAATCCCCCACCAGATCATATTGCCATTATTCTGACAAGAAAATCATATCTATGTGTGTCTACTGTTCCAAGCCGCGCCATGGATGATCTGAGATAGGCCCATGGCCACCATGAAGTCCTGAGTTGCCTCTAAGGCCAAACCCAGGAATGGCAGATTGAAGCCCCCCCAGGACCATCAGCCTGGGGAACTCCATCACAAACCCTGAGATTGCATCCAGCAGCTCAGGCAGGGATAATGCTATGCAGCAGAGAGGCTGGTAAGTAGCAACTGATCCCATGAGCCCAGCTTCAGGAACAGGGTCTCACAGCCAGGCACTTGTGGAGCAAGGCCCCTGAAGGCAAAAAGAGATCCTTGGATGACCATTGCCATCCTATCTCCCCTGCTTTGGGGTCTTGGCTGGTGCCAGACCCAAAACCTGGCTGGACACATTTCTGAGAGGGGAACTTCTGAAGTCATCCAGGTCTCAGTAATACATGCAAGGTCAGCTTGCTCCTCCTCAATAATGTCCCAAATGAGGGAAGCTTTACTGTTGACTGACCTGGCATTTACCAGCAGTAGTTGAACCGTAGGGCCTCTGAGGACATGCTGTCCAGGAGCTGGGCATGAATATAGAGGGCTGGAACACACCACTAATACTAAATATTGGGGAGTCTTCCCCTGCAACAGCCTGCCTCCAGCTCCCATAGCGCCCCATGCTCATCACCACCCATATGTAACATCCTGCACTGTGCCCCTCACCAGTGATGAACCCTCTCCCACTCTGGTTTCTCCCCTATTGGAGCTATGGGCTCTGCCATCCCCCTCAGACCCTCACAGTCACTCAATTCACAAACACATGGGGGAGATGGGAGGGAACCCCCAAGGCACTATAGCATGATCTCTCAGTGACAGCAGGGCTCACACCTCTCCACACCCCCTTATCCACATACTGTGTTCTCCCTGCAAGCTGAGCTCTTTCACTGACCAGTGAGGGAGCCCCATTCAACCCAGCTCTTCCACCCATCTCTCACTCTGGGTCGGGGCCCCAACCAACCACCACTTACAGTGGTCCAAAGCTCTCATCCTAGGAACCAGTCCAAAAGCACTTTGGGGCCTAATTCCCCTTCCAACATGGCCCCTGCTGTCTCACCAACTGCCTCTTAAGAGGCCACACTATCCCCAGAGTCTTTGTTAACCCAAGGTTCATTGGGCTTTGGACAGTCTGCAGGTAACTGAGTCCAGATTGCTGTTAGGGCTTCTGGAGTGTCTGTCAAGAAGTACCCAGCCACTACAGTTGGTATCATTGAGGCCTTGGTCAACTGCGTTCCACTTCCTGTCCTAGCAACAAACGGGATTGCATTTGCTCTCAGAAGGCAACAGTGTCCATCCCAACTGGGTGCTTCACTCTGCTCTTTCAAATTATGGGGCCATTTCAGCTGCAATCTCAGGCTCTGCGGTCCCTGACTCTGCTCTAGGACTGGCTCCTGCTCCAACATTCTAGTGAGACCACCCAGTTGCTGCTGTTGCCACCGCTCTCAGATAGACTCTCAGATAGTCTCCCCATAGACTTTCAACCACTGCAGCATCCCCATGATCGTGTTATCACAATTTTAGCACCTGGCAACCAGCATGTATTTATGATGGCTGCAGCATCCCAAGGTCACATGATCACCACCTGCAACTCTCCCAGTTGGCTTCTGACAAGCAAAGTCAATGAGGGAAGCCAGATTTACTTTATGACCATGGAAAGAAAGGTTGTGAAATCAGGCATGATCATGCAATGATTCAACGACTACAATACTTAATGACAGAAATTAATTAGAAAGTCATTAAGAAAGTCATTAAAAAAGAAAGTCCCAGCTGTGTTCATAAACTACTTACTGATCTGGTGGAATAGGATTATTTTTGAAGCTCCCTATTTCTTTTTGTCACTGTATTTTCTTTTTTATTAGTACTGTATAGTGATAGATCAATCAAGCACCCAACTTAGAAAGAATTCACAATAAAGAAAAGCAAAGAATCTATAACAATAAATATTAAAAAGTATATTTTGTTGACTTAAGGAAAGGTCCAATGTGAAAAAATAATCCAATCCTAACACTGCTTAACAATGGACCATACAAACTCTGGAAAACATGGTGTCTCCTTGATCAGAAATGTTTAAGCTGAGACTCTTACGAATGATGTAGTGGGGTTTTCCTGTACTATCAGGGAGTTGGGTTAGATTATCTCAGGGCCATTTCCAAACCTTATATTCTATGATTTTGTGCTATTGTATTCATTTTTTCAGTCAATGCTCTATTTCCAATATTTTAAAATATCATTGTTCCAAAGAAAGATTACTTCCATTTTTGAGTATTTTGTAAGAGAAAAAATGAATTAATTTCTTGTAGTGCAGTAATTTAGGTCATGATAAATCTCAACATTGAATCCCCATAGAATTAATTACCAACAATTGCCAAGTATTTTTTTTCCAATTTTCCTAAATACTTTCAATCAAAAAAATAACTAAGTCAGCATTACTATCAGAAATGATAATATGAATCAAAGATATTACAACCTAACCAGTGAATTCTAGAAAGCTTTAAAATAATATAATGGCATTTTAAAAGGATATAGTACTATTTATGAATTATTTTCATATTATATATTGGATAATTAAACTCTGAGATGGATTCTTCTAATTAGTCTATATATGGAGCAATCCTCAAAGACCTCCCACATTCATCTTCATACCCACCCTTACATTTCCCCCGAACAACTTAAAATCAACATTTGGGGGAGGGTTATTTTCCCCCCTTTCTCTCTTTCCTTTATCATTTTCTGTGGCATTAGGAAGGAAAGGGGTGTAGGATTTCTGTGGAAGTTAAACCATTTTTTAAATCAATGTCCCCAAACTCTCAGAAATAGCCTCAAATGAGTCTTTTGTGTTTCCAGACCACTCAGAAGGTGAAGCTGAGGAGATACGGTGTGGGAAGAGGAGCAGTTTGGCTTCTTAGCAGATGTCCCCTGCTGCCACTGTCATTCTTAGAATCTAAAAAAGAAATGGAAAGACCCTTAAATTGGCCTTGCTTGCCCCTTTTGAAGATGTCCATGTCTTCAGATGCCTCCTGCAATCTTCTAGAAGGTTAGGAACGTGCCATTTCTGAGATACAAGCTTTCAGTCTGACTTTTCAGATCCCAAATCTTCCTTCCATAGTTTTCAAGACTTTCATGAGAGCCTGTGATAGTTGATGTAGCACTGAAGATGTTTCTCTAATTTAATATTATGTCGATATACAGTGTCGTTAAAAACACTGTTAATAGTTTTGACAGGTGAGATTTAATCAATGTTTAAAACTATTGCAAAAGTTGCTTCATTTGCCACAGATTGGAAATGTTCACCAGTTCTTTAGTATGATGCAGCCTATTAAGCAGAGAACAATTTCCCATAAATGATTAGATCTCTAATCCTGTACAGCTTCTCTTTCCATTTTTTGCACTGCTCATATTTATGTGTTTGAATGTTCTTTAAAGACAGCTTTGGCATATGGTTCTCATCTTTCTTGATCTTAACCCTATAGGATCATAGATATTTAAAAAGAAGAAGTTACATATGGATCACAGGTTACATTTTGATGTATGGGTGGCCATGCTCATGCAAACTGGGGTTATTTTGAAATCTAGTTTCAGTAGGATGTCAGAAACTGAATTATGGTTCTGAACTACAGTATATAAAATCTGGAAATGCAGATATAATTTATTTTCTATGTTGCATCTTCCTGGGCCTCTAAGAGTGGCTTGCAAAACCTGCAGTTTACTCCTGAGGGTTCATAAATGAATTAGCCCGGTAGCTGAGTATGCAAACTTGAGTACTGTTTCTGTCCTTGTATGACAACTATTTTTTTAAGTTAAAACTTCCTTGATGAATCATAGGAAATGGAATTCTATGAATCCTCATATGTACTGTTAAGAGGGTGGATTCTGTAACACACATATATTAGCCTTTTTGTTTTGGTACGGTTGGTTGGTTAATTACTGTAGTTACTTCTTAATGAGAAAGCCTTTTGGATTAAAGGCGAAACGTCTTCGACTTGAGAAAAATCCAGTCCAGATGCCTGTTTCTTAAACTTTGTTGC
>JANHZU010004548.1:92629-104882 GCA_032468055.1 Acrochordus granulatus
ACTGCAAAAGAAGGACCTCTTTTATGGCAAAATTTCAATTTTTGTCTTTTAAGGTCAAGACACGAATGTTTTCATTTCATTATAACTGGTATTAACCTTTTGGGTGGTACTTTCTGCAAAATTTTTAGCAGTTGGAACTTTGCTTTCCTTGCTTAAAATTCGTTTTTATAGATTGAAACAGCATATGTCTATAGCTAAAGTATGAGTGGGATGATCAAACAGGCTGAGAACCCAAATGGATTTTTATTTTGAAAGAATTCACTACTGCCAATAATTTGGCAGAAAGAACAAAATGTATTCTCTTTTTGAAAAAAGAATTAGGTAAGTGATAAACATGATCAAGAAGCTAAAGATAAGTTATGTCATTTTAGTCTCAAGATTTTTCTTGAGCAGGAGTGATTTCTGCCAGCACCCGTCTTCTTGTACCTTCCGCAACATATTCTCACCAGGAAGATGTTCAATGGGTACAGAAAAGTGAGAAGTTCCTACTGTGTGAAAACTAAACAGTGGCATCTTCAGGGGTAGAGCGGGTTTCAAATCTACAAGAAGGCAGGCACAATGTTTATCATGATTCTGGCCAGCCATTCTGCAGATTTTGACTTCTCCCCTGAAGATACCCATAAATCTGCACCTTTTTTATATTTCACATGCATGTTTTATTTAAACTACTGAACAAAATACATGTGTATGTATTTTGCATATTTTGGTATGTATGGTTTTACATGCTTTGGTTTTTATGGTTTTCTATTTTATGAATTTTATAGTTCTAGATAGTATTGTTGTGGTGAGCTGCCCAGAGTTACACTTTTGGATGGGCAGCTGTACAGGCCTTTCAGACAAACAAACAAATAAAACACATACATACATACCTTTCTTGGGCTCTTGTTTTTTAGAGACTTTGACTTTCTTTCTGTTTGAAAAAAAAAGCAAAAACATAGGTTTAGAATAAACACATCTGCAAAAGAGGGTAAGCAACATATAATGAAACTGTCAGACAAAGAGGTACAGTGGTACAAGTGGTTAAGATGTTCGGCTTGCCAGCTGGAAGGTTGGTGGCCTGAGTTCAAGACCCAGAGGTGCTGTGAAACAGGGTGAGCTCCTGTTGTCCACCTCAGCTCCTGCCAACCTTGCAGTTCAAAACATGCAAATGCAAGTAGATAAATAGGTACTGCCTACTTTGGCAAGAAAGGTAACAGTGTCCATGCGCCTTTGGCATTTAGTCATGATGGCCACATGATCATGGAAGCGTCCTCAGATGTTTTTCGGCTTGGAAATGGAGATGAGCGCCACACCTTAAACTTGGTCATGACTGGCAGGGTTCCACACAATTTAAGCACTGCCTATCTTATATTTCATTTCCTTCTTGAAGTCTGCAATAGTCCAGTTCAACTGGCTATTCACAATTCAAAAGGGAAGCATTTAAATTGCTATTTTGCAAACTCGGATGGTCAATTCACCAAACTATCTTAACTATAAAATTTCCAGGATGGCTTCCCTTTATATAACATTGGATCCAAATTTTGTATTTTAAATATTAGTAATATACACATTCTTCTTAAGTTTTGAGCAATACCTTTTTTTTCTGATTTTACTGAGGGTTTCAGCATCTTATAGACTCGAACAGCACTGGGACCTTTGCTAATGCTTTGATCCTTCACTTCTTGAATGTCAGGCAAGGAATTCATGGCACAACGGAAATTTGCCTTCCATGTTTTTGGATCAGGCTCTACATCACCTTCTTTGTATCTCCCTGCAAAAAGACAGATGGTGTAAATCTAGTATGCAAAAAATAAAATAAAGGCTGATGACTTTCTTGAAGGCTCTGAAGACTTGGCTTTTTTCCCCAGGCGTTGGAGCTGAAATGCTAGTGAAGCCTGGGAGGTCTGCACTTTGGACATTTTTGGTTTTATATTACTGGAAAATGTTTTAGGGTCCTCAACTAGGTCTTTAATTGGTAGCTGTTGTTTTGTGTTTTTATTTTTTTTTAATTTGCCATTTCAAATTACATTGAATGATATGAGCAGCAATACATGTTTGGGAATCTTTCCAGTTGCTTCAACTAGTAAATGTTGGGGCTGCACTTTGATGCCCAGGAACAAGATCTGCTTAAAGCTTAAAGCCTGAAAAACGTATGCTTTAAGGAGGCGCTGCCTTGTGCTCCTGCTGTGCATTCTGAAACATGAACTTTTTAGATGCACGCAACACTTTATTAGTGGGGATACTCAGGAAAGAACCACAAGCTCTTTGCCTAAAGAGGCAGGGCAAAGAAAAGATGATTCATCCCCAAATATACTAACAATTTGAGACTCTAGAAACGTTTTGTTATTACCAGGGCAAAACAGCACATACCAGTATGAATGGCCCAGTTTTTGAAGAGGCAGGCATCTTTTTCCAGTTCCCACCCATGCTTAGCTGCATGTTTCCATGGGATCTGGAATATCTTTTCTTTCTGCAATTGAAAAATACAGTTCTAAATAAGCATCACTGAACTGTACAGAGGTAACAAATCAAGAAAATAGCAGGAAGCTGAAAATGAAAAACAATCCTCAACTTGTGAATTATCCAAGTATGACAAGCTTACATTTCTGTTGATTTGTTTAGAATTCAGTAACATAGCATTGCATAACCTGGTATTGTATACAACACAACAAACAAACAGATACATTGGTTTCTTTCCCTACAGTTTACTATAATGTAAATATTCTACATATAGTCTTAACCATAGAGAAATGGGCCCTTTAGCTCTACCTGAACTTCTTCACTTTTCAACTATTTGGCATTTTAAAAAGCTAGGAAAGTATAAGAATATACTGTCAAGTTATTAAGTTATCTTACCTGTAAAGTTCAAACTGAGTAGCATGCTAATTTTAAACATAATGTTAGTACTTATTGGATTTTCATTCTCAAGTTCTTTTCAATATTTTTTCTTCATTCCAAATATCTTTGAGATATTTGATTTTATTTTTTTTCAGCTATGGAATTCTTGCCATGTTTCTATTGTGTCTGTTAGTAGCAACAATCTACTGAAGTCTCATTATTTTCTTCAATATAATGTTATGTTTTCTATATTTTTGTTTTTAACTTAAAAGCAAGAAAAGCATACAATGCTCAGCTTTTAAAAGATAGTACATGAACGAAAGCTTTCTGTACCTTATTGATCCAAGAAAGCCCAGGAATTTTATCTGAATTAATCTGCATTTCCAGCCAAGGCCTCATGCGCATCCTTGTTTGTGGCATTCTGGCTCTAAAAAAAGAAAAGAATCAGAAATCGTAAGCACAACACAAAATCTCTAACTTCTAGGAATATCATAGAGACCAATGGCTGATACTTTGATGGACAATATGTTTCCCTAAAATTACTTTTTAAAAATCATTTGTTTCCTCATTACCTATATAGAAACCAGTGAACTTAGTCATACAATGCTATCTGTGTACACAATGCTTCACAGAAGACAAGATTCAAGAAAGACCATAATAATGAGTATTGCCACATGATAAATATGAGACTGTTAATGTTACTTTTACTGTATATCCATAACGTAAAGAGCCAGTCTGGTCAGTGGTTAAGATGCTAACTCAGAAACCAGGAGACTGTGAGTTCCAGGCTTCCCCTAGGCATAAAAGCTGGCTTTGGGCCAATCACTGTCTCTTACTCCAACCTGTATCAGAGGGGGGCTGTTATGGAAAAAAATAGGATGGTTCTAGGCACAGTATGTTCATCACCTTAAGGTTTCTATATAAAAATAGGTGGGATAAAAATCTAGTAATAACCTCAATTCAGTTGATAAATCCTCCAAAGCTACTACAAATGGCCTATTTAGAATTCAGCAAAGGTTAGAAAACGTAACTTCCAAAGTACCAATATTAGGAAAAATTGAACGTGAAATCCTATCACAGAAATCCTTCCTTTTTCCCAGGGAAGTACTGTATCTATCCAGCCAGACCCACACTAGGCAGCTAAGAACATCTTCCAAACAGCCATGTGAGCCTGGAAAAGATTCTGCTTTTATTTATAATTAGTATTTCTTCTGCATTTTTGAAATGCCTCTTTCAATGCATTTGCATAGGCCTAGTCTTTGTTTTTCCTCTTAACATAGGCTGCAAGAAAGTCATCCATCCAGAAAATGTCACCATGTGCTTCTGCTATTCTGCTGCAGCATTTTAGTATTTATTTGATCACAGTAGTAAGGGTTAGATGAAGATATCCGAAATGTATCAAGGACAACATTATGGACTGCTGGTATACACACATATATCAACATACCTGAGTCATCAAACACTGGCTCAGGACTACTTTACTTATATTCAAGGTGCACATAGTAAATTTTTCACAATGCCCCAAACTCCACTTTGTATACTTTTCTTCCACTCAAACTAAAATACTGCTATTACTGAAAACAGAAGCCGGGAATCTGAAAACATATTTTCTTGAACAACTTCATCCCATGTTTGATCCCTTAAACTTTTGATGCTACAGTTTCTTTCTCAAAGCATCATTTCTTACAAATACTATAAATTTATAACAGTAGCAATGGCCATTAATCAGTTATAAAATATTTACAGCGGAGTTGAAAACCAAACTGGAAATATTTCTTTAGGAAACACATACTTAATTTCCAGATGGCACTGTCAAGTTGTAACACAAACTATCTTCAAAAGTAAGAAAGTAAATTCAAAGAAGCCTCAAAAGTAAGAAAGTAACTTCCATCTGTAAAGATAAAGTGGAAATGACTTTTTTCTATCTTACTCTGCAATCCTCAACAATTTCAAACTTTTGAGCTTCAGAAAGTATTTTACAAATGAGATTTTTCCATCATGAATGCATTAGCACAACTTTATACAGTGCAATGAACTGCACAGAGCAAGTTCACAAATACCCTAGTGAGACCTCATACATATTTTGGAAGAATGCACGCACCCAGCTCCCTCCAGCAATAGCCACCCAGTCATGCAGTGAGCTTCCATAGTTGAAGAATGGATTTGAATCTGGAGCTCCCCAGCCCCAGTCTAGCTCCCAAGGAAGGAAAACTAAAAATGAACAGGTTGCAGGGTCACTGTGCTGACTGCAGGCAGGTGTCCACAGGAGCTTTGCTTTTGTCAGAATGACAGAAATTACCAGAAGCTGCACTCCTTTCATGATGCTCAGACAAAAGGGGTGGAGTTTGGATCACCATACCTCAATGAAGTTTTCATCATACTCCCCCCCCATGCAGATCGATCCATTCATTACGTCCTATTATTCAGTTTGGATCATTATTTTTCAGTTTAATGACATTTCTAGCTGGTGAACTTTCCCTGGAATGCCTGACAGATGCAGACTGCCCTTTATCCATGGTAGCAAGACTCTGAATTGAAAATCTTCCTTACGTCCAGGGGAATTTTTATAAAACAGCATGAGATCCTGCAGAGGGAATGTTGTCATTTGGCACAAGCAAACAAAGGCTTGATGATTTCCTGTTTGCAAGATCTACATTGGTGTCTGGTAGTTTCAGACTGCATAGCCTCATTCAGGGGAAAACACAATACTTCAACATTACTAAAAAAGATCCCATCTTTATTGTTTAAATCTTTACAAAAAAATACCAACTTGCCTACTGAACATCTACATTTGAGCTAATAACAGTGGTAAGCATATAGCTTGAAGTTACAAAAGTCCCATCTCCCCATACCAGTCCCAGCTTGTAGTTTAACTCTGGTTGGTGTCCTGATTCCTTCTCAGAACGTATAATCATATGTGTGATATTGATCTCCAAGGCCCCTGTGCAAAGGGTGTTCCCAAAGGGTGAACCAAAAGGCATTCTGCATTTTCATGCACTTGTGAAAAAAGTATTTACTTTTTTTGAATGTGGAAACATTGCATGCATTTTTTCATGATAATTACGATCCTGCAAATCATAATTTACTTCCATGGAATAACTTCTATGCTGAATTCAGCGGGGGTCGGGAGTAAAGACTGAATGGCCAATTTAAATGTTTGCTAAGTTCAATTTAAATGTTTGAAGCATGATCTTGGTCTCTTCCTTGCAGGTGCTTTATGATTATTTGGAAGATAAATATATACCTTCCACCCAGTTCTATGAGAGTTTGTCTTATATGTACATTAATTCCTGCAAGGGATTCAGGCAAGCAATCCACTGGATTTCTTTCCTTTCTCTAGATTTTTTCCAAAACCCTTTCCAAGATTCTAATTTGTTTTAAAATTTTTCTGTTGAACTTCTGGATTGCAATCAAGGATACCAAAGCCTACAACTGGCGTGTCTCTCCACACCCTGCCCCCTTCTTTCTCTTCTCTCTCCAAGCTCTACTTCCTGGTCCAAGCAACAAAAGAAGCAACGCCACCCATTTACTGTAAATCATGTACACAAAATTCTCTTTGGCGAAACTCAGATAGAAAGAGAGTAAACGAAGCCTCTAACTTTTTGCAACTTTGCAAATTATTACTGTTGCAATTTTAAAACCAAAGAGCAAAGTCGCTTTCCCCGCTTGCAAGAATTCCCTTATCCAGGACTGAGTCACAGGAGCGCTGATTACATCTTGCATTTCAGAAATCGGAGCCTCGTTGCATCTGCGCTTCTGCAAAAAGCGCAGAACTGTCGCTCGCTTCACTTTACTCGTCGGTTACAAGTGGTGGGGAAACATTTTATTTATGCGTTTATATCCCGCCTTTATTTTATTAATAAAAATAAGGGGAGAAGATACCTCATCCTCCTTCCTCTTCCCATTTTCACCACAACAACAATCCTGTGAGGTGAGTTGGACTGAGAGAGAGTGACTGGCCCAAAGTCACCTAGCCGGCTTTCCTGCCTATAGCGGTCTAGAAGTTACCCCACCCCACCCCACCCCGTGGATCAGAAAACATTTCCGTCCTTTAAAGCACTTTGTAACGGGGGTGATCTCTCGGCCCGCAAATAGAGATCACATAGGCCGGGAAGTTTTTAAAGAAATCTTTACTGCAAACGGCTATGGGCTTCGGATGCCTCCGATGCAACTAGTCCATTTCTCCCAGTCTAAATAGGACTGAGTGGGAATAAATAAATAAGCAAGCAGGCAAGCAAGCAGTAAGCCCCGGTACCTCTGCATGAATCTCCGATCCCTAGCCGGGGTGCACTTCAGAGCGCTTCGTCCCCCGCCCATCCACTGGCCCGTGAAGTTATTCGCGAAAGCCCTGGGCTGTGTGCCCGGTGCGACTTGCACAGAGCAGTGCCTGCTCCCATTCAGTCGCAAACCGCCAGCAGCGGGACAACGACCCACCTTCCCGTGCTTGGAGAAGGATCACACCCTGTGCCGCAGCCGGGCGACCAACAGCACCTCCGCTCCAGCCGACAAACGCTCAGCTTCTGCAAGCGACGTCCCGGCGGAGCCTGTATTATTCCGTGGGTCACCGGGAATCCCCCCGTCGGGGCACAAGCGAGGCCAACTGGCCAATCAGCGCTCTAGCGGGCTTGCGCCGCGGCCAATCACCGCGCTGGAAGGCGCTCAAGGCAGCCGCTCTTTAGCCGAGCCTGATTTCTCAGAAATCAGGCAATTGAAAACCAGCGGCGGGAGGGGAAGTCCGACGGCTCTTCCCCGCCCCTTTTGCAAACTTTCTCGGCGAGCGGATCGCCCTGCGCGAAGGGGAGAGAGGCGGGAAAGAGGGAAGGAAGGCTCTTCTTTTGCAATGCACGAAGCTGGGACACGCGGACGGTTCTCAGGGCCCCGCGAATCTTTTCCGGCCACCCCCACTCCCACGCACACCTGCCCACCCCCGGCGAGTCCAGGCGCGCGGATCCTGGCGGCAGCCGCTGCCTGTTGTAATGGCCTGAAATCTGCCTGCCTTGGTATCGAGAGGTTGAATCTGCTCAAAGGAGGGTGGCCAGTCTGTTACATTAGCAGCTTTCGAGCTGTGGGTCTGAATCCCACAGACAATGGGAGAGGGTCGCTGTTGTTTGGTTAAAAAAAATAAGGCATATCTAAAACACAAAGGTCAAAGATGAGATCAAAGCCCACCATCTCTGAGAAACCCTACAATTTGTAGCTTCAAGACCATGAAAACAAAATGGCATATTTACTTCTTCCCCGATCTTGAGCCAAACGAAATGATTCATCTTGTTGAGGGGGAATCTCCAACTTTATTTTTCATTTTATGGACCTCCAGGAGAACAGCTCAATGTCAGTAGCTGAACTTCAGCCTAAGATGCAGCTGAAACATCTAATTATGCTTCATGCTTCCATCCTGAAAACAGCCTCCTTTCCAAAATGTGCCATACTGCAAAGCCCATAATCCTCACTCAGGATTGCATATGTTGTGTGCATCCATGCAGAAGAGCACCAGGCTGGGGAAGACTGCCCTTCCAGTACCTAGAGTCAGAGCTCTTTGCAATATGCTCTCTTGGGCGTAACGGAAAATGCAGCAATAGTATCCTTAGGATTATATCAGTTTGGCTCAGAAGTGGATCACCACTCCTGGAAGTGGAGCAACCTTTCCCCTGGCTGATTGTCTTTAAGCACAGGCTGGATATGCTCCAAAGCTAGTGATGCTTTTATCAGGGTTCCTGCAGAAATCATGGGTCGTATTGGATCTCTTTCAGCGCTAACATTTTATGAAATAAGTTTACTTCCTCAAGAGTATGGAACTTGCTTACCTTTTAAGCCAACCCACATTCATGACTTTGTGTTGGGAGTGCCCTTAACAGTGAAACTTGTGGGGGCTTAGGAGGGTTCACTGTCACAGGGAGGACATGGACTATAAACAGGCAGTGTTTATATTTTAGAGGAAGAAGAAAAAGACTAGGTCAAAAAAACGGGGCAGAAGCAGAAGTATAGTTAGCATGGGGGGGAGTTAGGAGGATTCAGTTTCCCAACAGGACCCAATCAATCCATATGTTTCTCCTAATGAGTTTTAAAAAGCAGTTTCAAAGAGAATGCACACCCACCCACCACACAAACATCACCCTTCCTTATCCAGTGTTCCTCCCAAAGTGCAGAGACACTGTTGGGATTCTGATAGTCTCAGTGTGTTTGGAGGGTGCCAAGTTAGGAGAAATATATCCTTGAACGTTGAAAGCTCAATCCTTTCCCTGGGAGGCCCTGACTATGAATTCACAATAAGTTCAGATGATATTGGGGAAACTAGCTTGATCCCATCTTCATTTCATGTCAAAATCATATGCACAAAAAAGAAAAGTGAGAGTGATATAGAATAGCAGAAATAAAAGCAAGATAATAAGAGAAAAACATAAGAAATACTGAGCATTAGTCCAAACATATCTTGAAGGTTCAAGGTTAGGAAAAAGTGTCAAAATATATTTCCAACAGAGCAATGTGCAAAGATATTGGACTATGGACTATACTCACAATTCTATAGTGGTTCCCATTCCAGGAAATCACATGACTCTCATGAAATAAAAAATGGGTGAAAGGAAATAAACTTTTGACTGCAAATGGATTTAGCATAAACTATCAGTGTGGTTACTATGTATATGATGCAATGATTATGGATAAGCGTCTGGAATCCTTTCATCCTAAATATACACGTCAAGCAAATTTGGGAATACGAATTTATAACATACTGGATTTGTGGAACATTATGTATTGTAATTTGATGGTTGAGGAAGTGCAATTTTAAAACACGTGTAACTTTATACAGTCAGGCTTGCTTCCAAGAAGCAGTAAGATTTTAATAACTGTACAATTTGATTAGCTTAGCAATATTTTTAAAATTTATTTGCATCTTCGCATCTAGTGCCTAAACCCAGAAGATTTATACAGGAATAAGATGAATTGTGTCATCCCCTATAAGGGTTCTTTTCTATCTATGCCAGCTCATCACAATGGGACAAATGCCTTTTTTCACTTTTTTGTAGGGTGCGGGGTGGGGAGAATTAGAAACGCATTGTCTTTCACTTCTTTCTATGCTGCTATCAGCATGCAGAAGTAGATATGGGGAGCACTTTTTGAATCAGTTTTGTTCCATCATTGGAAGGATGGATACTGAAGCTGAAGTTCAAATACCTTGGCCACCTAATGTAAAGAAAGGACTCACTGGAAAAGACTCTGAAGATGGGAAAGATTGAAGGCAAAAGGAGAAGAGATGGCAGAGGAAGAGATAGTTAGATCGCATCATTGGTGCAGTGGGTGTGGATTTGGGTGGATTCTGGGAGGCAGTGCAAGACAGAAAATCCTAGCATGCTGTGGTCCATGGGGTCATGAAGAATCAGACACAACTGAGTGACTGAACAACAACAAATCTCATACAGTGGTTCTAGGCAACTCACAACAATCCCTAAAAACATGGCTAAAACCAAAGTACTCTTCTCCGTGGACCAAACATCCTCACAGCTCAACCCTCATCCTAGTCCTATGCTTGTGGTTAAGGTACCATGTTACAGTGCTGTGAAAACTGTTATTGTCACTGTTAACATTTTTATTCATTCATTTATTTTTGGCCACATAATGCAAAGAGAGAACTTATTGGAGAAGACCGTGATGTTGGGAAAGATTAAAGGCAAAAGTAAAGGGGATGGCAGAGGATGAAGTGATTAGATAGCATCATCAGCGCAGTGGGCATGGATTTGGGCAGACTCTGGGAGACAGTGGAGGAGGCCTGCTGTGCTGCAGTCCATGGGGTTGTGGAGAGTCGGACACTATTTTGTGACTGAATAACCACGGAATTTATATCCTACCTTTATTATTTTTTTAAACAACCCAAGGTAGCAAGCATACTTAATACACCTTCCTTCTCCTATTTTCCCCTCAACAACAACCCTGTGGAGGTGAGTTGGGCTGAGAGAGAGTGACTGGTCCATGCTCACCCATGGCTTTTATGGCTAAGGCAGAATTAGAATTTACAACCTCCCCACTGCTAGTGTATTACCTTAACCACTAGAACAAACTGGCTCTACTCTCTTCCTCTACTCTATTCCTGTACCAATAGTAACCTTTTATCTACCATCACTACTAATTTTTTCCATTGTGAAAGCAGCTGAACTTAGTTCAAAGAAGACTTTGCTCTTATGTCCAGATTATTGCTATAATTTGATTAGAAAACAATGCAACAAAGCTTAGTTAAAAGGGTAGTTTAGTTGTGAAGAGATTCTGCATCAAAAGTGCATATACTGTGTGTGCTTCCATTTCCATTTACAGTGCTGTCATTCATTTAATAAGTGGAGGTAGAAATGTGGACTGCTGTGTTTTTTTCCATGTGGTTTATTTATTTATTTGATATTTATTTTTTATGGATTTGTATTTTGGCTTTATTACTTTATTCATAACTCAGGGCAGTGAACATACTTATCACTCCTCCCTCCTATTTTCCCCACCACAACCCTGTGAGGTAGGTTGTGTCAATTGAGAGTGACTAGTCCGAAGTCACCCCAGCTGGCCTTCACGTCTAAGACAGGAGTAGAACTCAAAGTCTCCTAGTTTCTAGGCTGGTTTCTAGATATTCTAAAATCTAATTCTCATTGGGGAGTTTTGAATCATTGAAAACTTTAGCACTGTGATGTCAGCAATGCATACATACACATGCACATACACACATATACACATATGGAAGTAAGTAATTAGATTTCTGTGGGGTGAAGAGAAGAGAGAGTTGCCATTTGGACTAAAAAACCTCCAATTTTCTTCAAAAAATAAACATGAATAATACACATTACAATACGGAAGCATTTGGAAGTCAATTTTCGATGAAGATATAAATATTTGATGGTTGTTTGAATTTTCTACCTCATATATGAACTATACTGGATCTTCTGAAACCAGATGTCCTAGTGTGGCAACCACAGAAGATTAAGAGTTTTACTATTTTCAAAAAGATAACTATTCAGGATGATAAAAACCAGTGTGACTGTGAAGAGTTCTAGTAGGATCACTTTATACTGGGTAAGCAGTCAACCAGGTGGCAAGTGCAGTTCAGTTAAAGGAAGTGCAAATTGATGCCAATTATGACAACATAAAAATAAAAAATCCCTCAACCCTAACTAGGAAGAAGACAAAAACCCATGCTAGGGATTTTTAGCAAAGGGAATAAAAATGAGTATTTGCAGTATGATTAAACAAATTTATGATATATATGTTATGTTTTATGCCTGGCTGAGGCATTTTTAAAATAAAGGATTAATCTTTGCCAAGAATCAAAATAATATTCCCAAGATAAAATAAGATACAGTGGTGCCTCACAAGACGAGATTAATCCATTCCAGAAGAACGCTCTTAGCGCGAAATGCTCCTAAAGAGAAACGCAGTTTCCCATAGGAAACAATGGAAAGTCAGA
>JANHZU010004549.1:18810-41300 GCA_032468055.1 Acrochordus granulatus
GGAGGTGGCTGATGGATCCCTAGCCATCCTCACCCCCCTTTTTATATTCTAAATCTTTTGCCTACCTCGCTAGTCCGCCAGGTTTTTTATTTTGATTTAATGGGGGGTTTATTTTTATTTTGTTTTTAATATATTGTTGTTTTTTATTGTTAGCCACCGAGAGTCTTCGGATTTCGGCAGCATATAAATTTAATAAATAAATAAATAAACTCTAGGTTAGATTCAGAGTAGGTTTGAATTTCTAATGTGTGCCAGCTTCCTCCTTCCTAGTTTTTAAAGAGTTTGGAATGTTTTATTTGGTGACTCAGCTGATTTCTAACTACCGCTTAGAAACATTGAATGTAGTTGGGATCAAATGTTCCAGGTTTCATTTTCTAACTCAGACATACAATAGCATTAAAAACTTAACAGCAAGCCTTTTGTCTTTCTTAATCCATTCTGAATGAAGAACAAGTTAAGCAGCATTGTTCAACAATCAGAGCAAAAGTTATTTTATACTGACTGCAGATTCAAAATCTACAATCAGGAATAACTCTAGAGGCCAGCATTGCTGTCCTGATGCCAACTTCCCCCTTTTTAAAGCATAAGTAACAGATTAAATCTATTTGAGAGTCCACCCACCAGATTAACATGCCTAATATACTTCAGAATTGCTAGAGCTGAGACAAATTGCTTACTGCTTTTTAATTAACCTCTGCATTAGTACCTGCACTCTGGTTAACATATCACAATAGAATAATCCACTTTGTTCTCTTTACCCAAGAAGGACAAAATGCCATTCCTGAATCTTAAAACAAAAACATGAACCATCCAGTAATTTGAAAAGAAGAGGGAAGAAGAAACATGATATCCGTGTTCCCCAACTTGGTGCCTTCCAGATGTGTTGAGCTCAGCCTGAAGATAAGGACAGTTGTAAGCCAATACTTCTGGAAGGGGCTGAGTTGAGAAACGTTAAGTTATAATCTTGCAGCAGTTGTTCAGTTATTTTTACCACTTTGGGCTACGCTCAAAGTGCATTTGCTTCTCCAGTATCTTTTTTATTGATGCTCCAGTATTTTAACTATATTTTATAGTCATATAATAGATGCACGGTGGCACGAGTGATTAAGATGCTGGGCTTGTCAGCTGGAAGGTTGGTGGCTCAAGTTTGAGACCTAAGAGCTGCTGCATAATGGGGTGAGCTCCCATTGTCTGCCACGCTCCTGCCAACCTAGCAGTTTGAAAGCATGTAAAAATGCAAGTAGATAAATAGGTACCACTCTTGATGGGAAAGTGACAGTGTTCCATGCACCTTGGCATATAATCTTGCTGGCCACATAACCACAGAAGCGTCTTTGGACAAATGCTGACTCCCTCGGCTGTGAATCAGAGATGAGCACTGCCCCCTGGAATTGGCCATGACTGGCAGGGGAAACCTTCATCTTTATCTTTTTCAAGTACTTTGGCCACATAATGCGAAGAGAGGACTCATTAGAAAAGACTGTGATGCTGGGTAAGATTGAAGGCAAAAGGAGGACAGGACGGCAGAGGATGAGATGGTTGGATAGCACAATCAGTGGTGGCCGTGGGTTTGGGTGGACTCCGGGAGGCAGTGCAGGACAGGGAGGCCTGGCGTGCTGCAGTCTGTGGGATTGCGAAGAGTCGGACACGACTGTGCAACTGAACAACAATACAAGCTAGAAGTTTTTTCTACAACCTAGCTTGCACATGAGATATATGTAGCTGATTCTCATAGACCTAAGGATGTGATTTTTTTTTATTTGATTTATATTCATCTTTTCTTGCAAAAACTTATAGTGACTTTCATGAGAATCTTCCTTATGAATAAATTTTTGAGGTAGGTTAGGTGGAGAGAGCATGACTGGCCCAGATTCATCTTGGGAGCTTCTATGATTGAGAGTCCTGATCTCTTCATTTCCAGTCAAGATTTCACCACTGCATTCTCGTCTACTGAAATTAATATTTAACTACAAGATAAGCCCATTTATGAAGTTAACCCACATAATTGTCTACAGAAAAAAATATTTATGTAATTGCTTAGTGAATGAGAATTGTGATTCTTTTGCAAAGTAGCCTATATAGTCAGCTTCTTTTATGAATGTGTTGTTTCAGGAAAATGTGGAAGTAGAGTTGCCAAGTTTTTGCAGGGAACCTCAATCTTCATCATTTGAAATTGCACAATGACAAATATTTTAGGGCTAAGTTATGTGCAATTTTTCTCTTTCAAGAAAGCATTTCTAGTGCTTTGGAAATGCCAGCAGAAAGCATTTCTAAATTCTAAGTGCTGCTAACCCAAATTTCCAGTGGTGAGTATTAAACTGCAAAACTCATATTTCAACAATGAGCTTCAAAACTTTTAAAGTAACCAAACCCACAATTCTAAGGAAGCCACAAAATATTATAATCTTGTTCAAAAGTAGCATTTAAAGTTGCATTTAAATTCCTCTTGTATTTTGGGCAGCTTGCTTTTAAAAAGGCCTCAGACCTAAGACCCCATTCATTACAATATCTAGACACAAATCTCTGTGGCAGTTATTGGGAATACAAGATAGAATATTAAAAACAATTGCAGTGTGATCATACGGTTTGTTATTCTTTGAAAGTAAAAGACACACAATATTGGTATGTATAGTAGGCAGAGAGGTCTCAAATAATACTTGGTTCCCCGTTCCATTGTTTCATATTGATAATAGTTGGGCTGTGGTGGAGACTATGCCCTAGTATATTTAATATTAGCACTTTCCTACTGTATATGAGTGAGTAGCAGCTGAAAAGAAGAGTCTTGTGCTGCACTAATATAGTGACCTAGTCTGCTCAGTCATGAATAGCATAATGTAGTGTGTAAGTAGCAGTTAGAATGCTGAAGACTTCCCCCGCATCTGCCTGGATTCTTGTCTTCCTATAATTCCCTGTTAGGGACTGTTTTCAGTGATGCTAGAAAAGCTGTGGCTGTCCATTCCTGCCTGTCATATAGGATGATTGCCAGGGGGAGATGACTCCGTAGCTCACACTTAAAAATACGACTCTCATTGGGTCATCTTGTTCTCCTCCCATTCTGTGCTCTGAGGGCCTTCCTTTGCAAACTTCCATGTGCTGCATTCCACTTCTTTGCAGAACAGGGAGGGAAACAATAAGGAACTAACACTAAGGCTCATTTACATCAGGCCATGCGGAGAGAACATTTTTTTATCTCAGATGCAGCTTCCATGATATTGTCCCTGGGTTTAAACAGGGCTGCTTTGTGGCATCAAAGGCAGGAGTTTTTCCTTCTCGCTTCCCAGAGAGAAAAAAAAAACAAGCCCAACTCAGAAAATGACTTCCTTAGTCGGTCTGCAGGGTTTTCCCTTTTGGAGGGTGTCTAGAAAAGAGAGAGAGTACACACACATGCCACTTTTGGAATGTTGCTCTGTTGGGAGAGAAAGTGCTTCCTTCTTAGTGAAGAAAAAAAGAAAAGCAGGCACAGCTTTGCCTTCTGAGATAGTGGCTTGGAAGCAGCTTACAAGATAAAGAAATGCCTTATTAGTCAAATGCAATTAAAAAACACACACTCCTGTTTGGTATCTGTAACAGTGAGCTATTTCTTTTCTATAAGGAAGGGGTGGAGAACCTATCTTTGGAATTGCCCATCTCTCCTGGTGTTGCTTTGGGACTCCATCTATTTCTTCTTCACTGTAAAGAGGAGAACTGGGCTCTAAAAGGAGAAGAGGTTCCCTGAGTTTGTTTTTGGCAAATATACGAGAGACAGACGATTCCATAGATTATTTTTAAAGCAGAGCCTGCACATTAGCTTGAGGGAGCCATTTTTTTCTTTTTTCAGACACTTTTAAAGCCTATGCCTTTTTATGATTTGATTTTCCATTTGTACAAAAGACAACTTGTATAGTAATGTCAATCATCCTGAACCTTTTTTTTTCTTTTCCTTTTCTTTCAGGGAAAAATGCTGAGCATCCAGTTGTGAGGTTCAGTGACAACCGAGCTGCTGGTGGCGCACCAAGAGTGGGAATTGTTTTCTTCACTGTGCTAGTTGTCATTAATCTGAACTGCTAGTAGTTCATTTTGAGGTTGCTCAGGAGAACCCTAATATCCTAGGAAGCAGCTACGCATAACAGGATGTTTGGACAATGATGATGGCAAGGAAGCAAGATGTCCGCATTCCCACCTACAACATCAGTGTGGTGGGCTTGTCTGGGACAGAGAAAGAGAAAGGGCAGTGTGGCATTGGGAAGTCTTGCCTGTGCAATCGGTTTGTGCGGCCGAGAGCAGATGACTTCCACTTGGACCACACTTCTGTTCTCAGCACTAGTGATTTTGGAGGAAGGGTGGTTAACAATGACCACTTTTTGTACTGGGGAGAAGTTGTGCGTTCTTTGGAGGACTGTGTGGAATGTAAAATGCATATTGTGGAACAGACTGAATTTATTGATGACCAGACTTTCCAGCCCCACCGCAGCACCGCCCTGCAGCCCTATATCAAGAGGGCAGCTGCGACCAAACTCGCCTCCGCTGAAAAGCTTATGTATTTTTGCACTGATCAGCTTGGACTGGAACAGGACTTTGAGCAGAAGCAGATGCCAGATGGAAAACTCTTGGTAGATGGCTTTCTTCTCTGCATCGATGTCAGCAGGGGTATGAACAGGAACTTTGACGAACAACTCAAGTTTGTTTCAAACCTATACAATCAACTCACAAAAACAAAAAAGCCGACGGTGGTGGTTCTGACAAAATGCGATGAAGGTGTGGAGCGGTACATTAGAGATGCGCATACTTTTGTCTTAAGTAAAAAGAATCTTCAGGTAGTGGAGACCTCGGCCAGATCCAATGTAAATGTTGACTTGGCTTTCAGCACTTTAGTGCAACTGATTGACAAAAGCAGGGGAAAGACTAAAATTATCCCTTACTTTGAGGCTTTGAAACAGCAGAGCCAACAGATTGCTGCTGCAAAGGATAAGTATGAGTGGCTGGTGAGCCGTATTGTTAAAAACCACAATGAAACTTGGTCCAATGTCTCAAGAAAGATGCAATCCTCTCCTGAATATCAGGATTATGTCTATTTGGAAGGGACCCAAAAAGCCAAGAAGCTTTTCTTACAACACATCTTTCGCCTCAAACAAGAACATATTGAGCGCAGGAAGAAGATGTACCTTGCAATGTTGCCCCTTGCTTTTGATGCCCTTATTCCAAATCTAGATGAAATAAACCACTTAAATTGCATTAAAGTGGAGAAGCTGCTGGAGACCAAGCCAGACTTCTTAAAATGGTTTGTAGTGCTTGAGGAAACGCCCTGGGACACCACCAGCCATATAGACAACATGGAGAATGATCGCATTCCCTTTGATGTGATGGACACCCTACCTGCACAGCAGCTCTATGACACTCATCTTGAAAAGCTGAGGAATGAGAGGAAAAGGGCAGAAATGAGAAGGGCTTTCAAAGATAATTTGGAGACATCCCCTTTCATAACACCAGGAAAACCTTGGGAAGAAGCTCGCAGCTTCATCATGAATGAGGATTTCTATATGTGGCTAGAGGAATCTGTGTACATGGATATTTACAGCAGGCATCAGAAACAAATTATTGAGAAAGCCAAGGAGGAATTCCAGGAACTGCTCCTGGAATATTCAGAACTCTTTTACGAGCTGGAACTGGATGCCAAACCCAGCAAAGAAAAAATGGGTGTCATCCAAGACGTGTTGGGTGAAGAGCAAAGATTCAAAGCATTGCAAAAGCTGCAAGCTGAACGGGATGCCTTGATCTTGAAACACATTCATTTCGTCTATCATCCCACAAAGGACACTTGTCCCAGCTGCCCTGCTTGCATAGATGCAAAAATAGAGCACTTCATAAATTCCAAGTTTATAAGGCCCTCTGATCGCAATCAGAAAAACCTCCTTTCGGATTCCAACATCGACCGAATCAACTTAGTCATCCTTGGTAAAGATGGACTTGCCCGTGAGCTCGCCAATGAGATTCGAGCTCTTTGTACAAATGATGACAAGTACGTGATAGATGGGAAAATGTATGAGCTGTCCTTGAGACCAATTGAGGGTAACGTCAGACTTCCGGTTAATTCTTTCCAGACGCCAACGTTCCAGCCCCACGGTTGCCTCTGTCTTTATAATTCCAAGGAATCCTTGTCTTACGTTGTTGAAAGTATTGAGAAGAGTAGAGAATCAACTCTTAGCCGAAGGGACAATCATTTAGCTCACCTTCCTCTGACCCTAATTCTGGTAAACAAGAGAGGGGATACCAGTGGAGAAACTCTACACAGCTTAATACAACAAGGCCAGCAGATTGCTAGTAAGCTGCAGTGTGTGTTCCTTGACCCAGCTTCTGCTGGTATAGGATATGGGCGCAACATTAATGAAAAGCAAATCAGTCAAGTCCTCAAAAATTTGCTGGATTCGAAGCGCAACCTAAACCTTGTGAGCTCAACAGCAAGCATTAAAGATCTGGCTGATATTGATCTTCGGATTGTTATGTGCTTGTTGTGTGGAGATCCTTTCAATGCAGATGATATCCTTATGCCCATTTTTCAGTCCCAAACCTGTCGGCCTTCCTCTTCTGGAAGTAGTAATTCTGTGTTACTTGAATATCCCATAGGACCACACAAAAGGCGCATAGAACTCTCCTTGCTTTCTTTCCATTCTGCCTTTAGCATTAGAAAAAGCTGGTTGGTCCATGGTTACATTTTGTTTTACTCTGCTAAGCGTAAGGCATCTTTGGCTATGTTACGTGCTTTTCTTTGTGAAGTGCAAGATATTATCCCTGTCCAGATTGTGGCACTCACTGATGGCTCAATAGATGTTCTAGACAATGATTTAAGTCGAGAACAGTTAACAGAAGGGGAGGAAATTGCCCAGGACATAGAAGGAAAATTTACAAGCATCCCCTGCAGTCACCCTCAACATAAGCTAGAGATTTTTCACTTGTTTTTCAAGGATGTGGTAGAGAGAAAGAACATAATTGAAGCTACCCACATGTACGACAATGCTGCGGAAGCCTGTAGCACCACAGAAGAAGTGTTTAATTCTCCCCGGGCCGGCTCCCCTCTCTGTAATTCCAATCTTCAAGATTCAGAAGAAGATATTGAGCCTCCAACCTACAGCCCTTTCAGAGATGACACGTCCATGCCCACCTTGTCCAAAGATCTTTCTAAACTTTCCATGGAACTAGAGGGGAATGATGGACTTTCTGTCTTTTCTGTTATGAGCACTTTTGAAAGCAAATTGAACAACAAAGTACCTCCACCAGTGAAATCAAAGCCCCCTGTCCATTTTGATATTACCAAGGGGGATCTCTCTTATTTGGAACAAGGACATAGAGAGGGACAGCGGAAACCAGTCTCTTCTAGTAGCTGGCCACCTACCGATGGCTTTGACCCTTCTGATTATGCAGAACCAATGGACGCTGTGGTCAAACCAAGGAACGAGGAGGAAAATATCTATTCTGTGCCTCACGACAGCACCCAGGGCAAAATCATCACCATTCGAAATATCAACAAAACACAGTCCAACGGTAGTGGCAATGGGTCAGATAGTGAAATGGATACGAGCTCGTTAGAGCGTGGTCGCAAGGTCTCCATAATTAGTAAACCAGTGCTCTATCGGACCAGATGCACGAGACTTGGGAGATTTGCTAGTTTCCGGACCAGTTTCAGTATAGGGAGTGATGATGAATTGGGTCCCATTCGGAAGAAAGAGGAAGATCAGACTTCCCAAGGCTATAAAGGAGATAATGCTGTAATTCCCTATGAGACTACTGATGAAGACCCAAGGAAAAGAAATATCTTGCGTAGCTTGAGGAGGACAACCAAGGTAATGTGTGTGTACGTCTGTGAATGTCTTGAATTTCAAAATTGTGTTGTTAATTATTAGAGGGCTTAGCCTCAAATGCAGAAAACTCAAAAATGCAGAAAAGAAGTTACACATTTTGGAGTCCTAATCCAGTTGTTTGTTCCAGTTGAAAAAGAATTCAGGTGAAAAATAATGAGTGGGCTGTGATTTTTAAACAGTGGGGTATCTGTATTTTAGGAGTCTTGGAATATAGTACTGCTATATGTGTAAAATATGGACAATTCATTTCCTGGTCAGAAGTGTGTACATTTGAGAAGCCATTAGGAATGAATGGGAAAGGTTGACAATATAATATTTTCAGGGTTTGATTTGAAGACAACATTTTGATATAGAAATTAAAGGTGCTAGGTTAGAACCCAGGAGACGACAAATTGTAGTCCTGTCTTAAGCACAAAAGCCAACTGGGTGACCTTGGATCAGTTACTCTTTCTCTCAGCCCAACCCATCTCACAGGGTTGTTGTGGGAAAAGTATAAAGAAGGAATACTATTCACTGCCTTGAGTTATACAGAAAAAGAGGGATACAAATCTAATACACAAATTTTCATAAGACTGCCCTTTGGATTTTGAGATGGTGACAAGCAATAATGTTCAAGTACTCTCTGATCAGAGTTACAATTTATATATCTGTTCAGTAATTATAAGAAATGCATTCTTATCAGCTATTAATAGATTATTTTTCATGTAAGATTCTATATTTCTCTTTTAAGTCCAGCTTCAGAAAGCAATATACAAATACTGTAAGCAGCTGGCCCTTTTGAAAGTAATGAATTTTGAACAGCTAGTTGTTAAGTATACAATATGGACTTTGTGTTTTAATTTACTTTCTGGGGACCTCATTACTGTTCTGAACTGAAATGTATTTTAAATATTCCATCTTAAATATGCAGTAAAAAGGAAGTGGCAGATACATCTGTATGTTTTCATTTCAAAATGATTTTTTAATCTCATTTTGTGGAGGAGTTTTAAATGACATCAGAAAGGATTCCTTTCTTTCATAGCAGGATTTGGGTCTTTTTTAAATAACGCTGTGGCTGCTTTACAAAACGGTGGTGATTTCATTCTTGCAGCAGCTGTCCCACTGCCAGCAGGGTGGACTTCTCTTCATTGGCAGGAGAGCTCTATTACTGGAAGAAGAAGAAAAACACAATGGCAAACTAGATGGGGTTTTTAAAAATGCCCTCTATTTGAAAAAAGCTTCAGTAATGACTCAGAGCTTGATACTTAAAAAAAAACATTTTATTTTAAAATTATATGTTGGCTGTATACAGTCCAAGCTGACGGTAGAAAAAGCTAAAAGCTTTTTTTTAGTTACCCTTCCTCCTGAGTCAACAGTCGTGGCTTGCATCTCCTAATTGGAAGACAAACCTTGATTAGAAAGGGTGTGAATATGATTAACTCATTCCTTTATGGGACAGTAAAACCGTTTAGGATCCTTTTCATACCATGCCATCTGTTTGGACTGTCAGTGAAAGGAAGGGAGTAAAGTTAGATCATAAAAAGCCACGTGATCCAATTTTATGATCTTTTTGCAGCGGTTGTTTAGCAAAGGGCAGTGTCCTTAGGTGGCTGGTGTCCTTAAGTAGCTGCTGCAATCTTATAGCAGCTACCTTCTTATAGCAGCAACCATTGTCATAAAGCAACCCATGGCTTGCTGCAGGCATGGTTTTGCCAAAACTTGGAAGTAAGTGCTGGTTTTTCACAAAAACATTGTAAAACATGATCACATGACCATGGGGCATTGCGAATGGTTGTAAATACAGCCATGTTGCCAAGTGCCTGAAATTCAGTCATGTGACCACAGAAGGAGCCCAACCATTGGAACTTTGGAATCAGGTTGTAAGTAGCCCCAAGGTAACTCCATTGGAACTTCAGACAGTTGCTAAGCAACAGGTCATAAATTAAGGACTACCTGTATGCAAGTAGATTTCAGAGTAAAGGGTGTTCATTGCCATGCTGAGTCTTTCAGGACAAAGTCTTATCCAAAATGCATACTTAGTCTTCATTATTCTTCAACTTTCAGGGATGTGAGATCTTCATAGCTCAGTCATAATTTGGGATTATTTCCCTGAACTCCAGAAATGTGTAATATAAGTGTATGTGTATAAGTAAAACAGGCCTTATGTCCACCCTTTTTCTTCTGTGTGCATACAGCAGCTTGCCATAGTAATTGCTGTAAGTCATATTGCAAACCTAATGTGGTTTAGATATTTAAATCCTAGACTGCTTTGCTGCTTCATTAGGCCTGTTCTCAAATGACTGTGTCATAGATTTCTAGTTGCTTCTCTCACATTGATTTTTTTCATGATAAATCACTTGCCTTTTAATATGCATTCCTGAACTGTGAGTTTAACAGCTGATCCTGCATATGGTGTAAGCCACTTCTGTATGAAAATAGTGACTGAATTCACTATAGTTTCCCCACTTAAATATATCAGGAGAATCCTAACGGTATTTGACTTAAAAGAGAAGACTTAGTCAATTCCATCTGTAGAAGATAATTTGGAAAGTTTACAGATTTCATTACCCCAAAAGATTAATTGATCTAGATCATGGGTATCCAACCTTGGCCACTAAGATGAATGGACTTCAATTCCCAGAAGTGGGAGTTAAAATCCACACATCTTGAAGTGGCCAAAGTTGGACACCCCAGTCTAGATCGTTGCTGAGGCAAGTCAGTTGAAGATGCATAATCTCTTATATTGGCAGCCTTATTAAAACCAGATTGCAGTGATTATGGCAAGCTCTATCTACCAAAAACAAATGTCTTGCTTGATGAACAGGTTGTATCTAGCTAAGGATGGCTAACTAGATATCTATGGGAAACCCACAAGCAGAATAAAAGATCTACTTAAAGGAACTTACTGAAAACCTCTTAAGTTTTTACTGTTCAGATTGATTCACGTCTGAAAAGTCGTAAAAGAATTCCTATACAGTAGAACAAGCTTTTTTTTTTGGTCACCTTTTATTTCTCACCATAATTAACTTTTTTTTTTCAATTGGAATGTGTAGAATTCGGAATCTTTTCCAGCTGAAATACTATATCTTCTTCTGGCTGGGGAATTCTGGGAATTAAAGTCCATGCAGCTTAAAGTTGCAAGCTTGAGAAATGTTGATCTTAGGCAATGACTCGCCTTTCATTTCATCACATGGCTTTCTACATTGGAGATTAATTATTTTTTAACTATTTCATTTTGAATAATTGAAAATGGTTGGAGGACTCCTTGTAGGTCTTTGATAGTACAAGGCTTATGTTGTGTATCCTTTACAGTGTGATGCTTCTCCCCTTCCCCATGACCACAACTAGGAAGCAAAATACCCAAGGCAGATTCCAAATGAGTTCTTATCTTATTAATAAATTATAAATGTTTTCTGCAGTAGTTTGGCAGCAAGCTTTGTGCCAATGATGATATCACATTAAAAGAAAACTGCTGCTGTTCCAAAAAATGTAAGCAAAAGGAAGTGCAGGGCCTTTATAATCAATGCAGGCGTAGAGCTCTTGATGCAGCGTGCATTTCCATTGTCTCCAATAACCACAGGCAGTTCTGAAATACACCACATAATATTAATTTAAAAATTTGTGATGTGGCTCATGTACTTGTCCTTCCTCCACAGGTAACGTTCAAGGAGATGTCTGTGTATGGTGCAGACAATTCTTTAGAGCAGGGATGTCCAACCTTGGCAACTTTAAGATGTGTGGACTTCAACTCCCAGACTTCCTTGCCAGCTGTGTAGTGCTGTGCTGGTTGAGGAATTCTGGGAGTTGAAGTCTACACATCTTAAATTTGCCAAGGTTGGACACCCTTGCTTTAGAATGTTTTTCAAGGGAAGAATTAACTAGATTGAATTAAGACAGTCATCAGAATTGTGCTATATTCTCTTCACTGAGTGTTTGCTGCAACTATTAAAACCTCTAATGGTCCCCTAATGATACACACATGCCTGACTGCGCAGTGGGTTGAACCGCTAGATAGCTGGCAAGCTCTGAAGCAGTGGCATTTCCAGCAGCATCCTGGATCCTTTAACCCTTTGGATGGCCGAGCACTAGTTGGGAGCCTTATTTCCTTCATTATTCTCTTGCTGGCTTTGAATGTCTGCTTTTGTATATCTCTTTATGGTTATTTTTTGTTTGTTTGTATTCCGCCTTTTATTATTTTTACAAATAATTCAAGGCAGTGAACATATTTAACACAGATTTTTCCTTCTATTTTCCCCACCACCACAACCCTGTGAGATGAGTTGGGCTGAGAGAGAGGGACTGGCCCAAGGTTGCCCAGCCATCTTTCATGCCTAGTGCTGACCAGTTGACTATAGTTATGAATGAAACTAGGGAAGACCCATCTTGGAGCATGTTAGACTGTCTCTCTGAGATGTTCTAGCTTTTCAATTGCCTTAGAGCACTGTGGTCAGGAAAACAAGGTTATCTCCTAAGTCCCTATTTTGCTTTAATGTCAGTTCTTGAAATAATATCCATAAACGGTATGAAAATTAGAGCATCAAGATTTGTATTCAGCATTCCTTTCCCTATGCAGGCTTTTCACTGATTGAGACTGTATGCTTTTTTATGAAGTGTAGCTGAAGTGCTGATTGTAAATCAGTGCTTTTTAAAAGCTGGTTCTTTTTATTGTCGCTTACGGTGATGTTTCAATATATATTTATGTTGATGAATATATATTGCTTCTTCTGTTACCTTTTGGATTTATTCATTAATAAATGTCTGTAGTGTAAGCAGTATAGGGTAGCACTCGTACAAGCATCTTTCTTGGAGGTGAGTCTGTGCCCCTTGTTTAATCTTGAAATACAATCTGCTGGGCTGAACAGGCTTTTCCAATATCCACTGTTTTGTGACAAGGAAAAAAATCACATGGCTCAATACACATTTATCAAAGGATTTCAGTGTATGATTTTGTTCTGTGAAGCCAGTCACAGTGGTAAATATCCCTTGGTCTTTTTGCCTATCTATATACTACAGAAAGATTCCAACTATTTTAAACCTGATTGAGCTAACCAATTGTATTGAATTATAATTCGGCTAATGGATGATTCATTAAGAAGAGAGAACTTAAGCTCTTATTAAGCTTTGGTTACTTGGTTTACTTTCTTGTTAAAATATCTAGTATCTGTGCACAGAAGCAGTCTTTCTGTAATGTGGTCTGAAAATAAATGGTTACATTCATCCCTTTCCTTGTTACCAACTAGTATTGTTAAAAATATCCTTCTGTCACCAGAATCCTAGAAGAGGAAGTTGTATGGAAACAGACTAAACAGGAAATAGACAATGGAGAGGGTGAGAGGTTTCCTGGGGCCACATGGTTCATAGATGTCCTCAAGGGATGCTATTTCATCTGGGCCACTAATTTCGTACTTTCTTTCTTTCTCTTTTTTTTAGCTCAAAATAGCAAAACATCTGTCTTTGGAACCCTTATGGTAACTGAGTCATACCCCACCTATTGTTATTTTTCAATTATTGCAGTGTGCCCATCTTCTGAAGTTTCCTGCCAACTTCCCTATCTTGAGAAAATATCATAAATTCCTATTTTTATGATGAAATGTAATGTAATTATAAATGTATTTCTTTTAAATTGTCCATAGCATGCATGTGTTTATGTGTGCGTGCGCATGTGTTTGGAGAGAGGGAGGGAGGGACTGTCAAACTTCATATGATGCAAACTGGCTCCTGTCACTCAGTGATAATTCTAGGGCTACAGAGCTGTTTATGAGAAACTAAACTAAACCACCCTTAACCTGTTAGGTCATCATTTCATAGATATTTCCTTCCCTGAACAGAGAAACAGAATAACTATGGGTAAGCAAAAAAGCAGTGGCAATGGGAGCAACTTCCGATCTCCTACCAGCTTCCCCATTGACTTTCCTTGTAGGAAGCTGGCAGGGAGTGCTGGAAATGATGATCTCATGCCTGCGATGGTGTGGCAGCACTGAAGTTGCTACAATTTTTCCAAAGTTCAATCCTGTGGGAGTCATGAATCCCGAATTTGGGTTGCATTCTATAAACCCATTTGAGATACATTGATTCAAAAATAGTTACCCTATGATGCACTGTTTCATCCAATTGGAGGTTACAAGCAATCAGACATGAGAGTTTTAGTAATGTCTAGATGCTTGCTTGTTAACCCTGCTCCCTCCCCACTTTATATCTAAATACTGTCGATCAAATCTGCATTTGATGTGGAAGCTCATGACGGTCTCAGCCAGTGATTTTTTTTTGTAAAGGCAATTGTACATGTGAAAGAGAGGCTTGGATCAGGACTCTGCTTTGAGGACTTAATCCTCCTCTTGTGCAGTCCCCTGCTCAGTGGTTTTGTTTGTCTATTTTCTTCTTCTCGACAGTCCTCTCCTTCCTCCCCCGTGAATCTACTAGACCTGCGATGTTCTAACCTGATCTTGGAACATGGTTTCGGTTTCACCTGACCCAATGAGCTCTTGGCTGTTCTTTATCCAAAAAAATACTTTTCATAGCCTTATTTTCCAAACAAATCATGTGTGATCTGCATCATATTACCTTAATCTGGAGAAAGCAGAACAGAATCTTCCTTGTTCTCTTTTGCTGTGTTTGACATGCTGCTGTTTTGAATTCTCTATCACTCAGTGTGTAAATACGTTCCTAATTATTTTTGTTGTGCTGAGCCTATTTTTTGGTGGCTTGTGTTGTGACATATCTTATTATGGTTTTTTGCTTTTTGTATAACATTTTCCAACTGGTATTATTTATTGGTTAGATTCCTGCCTTCAGGAGCTCACAGTTGCATACTCAGAGCTGCCTTCTTCCCTTTCTACCCACAAGACTGCGATGGCTGGATAGGCTGGGAGTGGCTGGCCCAAAGTTACCAGAGAGATTCCGTGGTTGAGGACGGCTTGGAATCTGGGTGGCCCTCCATCTAATCTGATATCTTAACCACTACTCTACAGTGGCTCTCATATCATATGTTGCAGGCGTAACATATACCCAGCATGATTTTACTAATTAAATATATATGCAGCCCATCTCACTGTCAAAGAGACTTTGATTTAATAGCAACTTGTGTTTTCAGAAATATAGATTCTGTTTGTCTAATCTGAGAAAAGATTTTTTAAGGAAATCTGGGGCTGGGTAAAAGAGGTATTAGCCTAGAATCACTACATAGCCATAAACATACAAAGTCGAACACCCCCCGTCCATTGCTGTTGAACCTTAACTAGCACCAACAAGGGACTGACTGTTAGTTGAGAAGATTCTTGTATATAGGCATTAGCAATAAATCATTTAATGAAAGCTTTACAAGTGGATCTGGTCTTTTGCACTTGATTCCTTCCTTTCTACCTACCTACCTACTATATATTTCTGTCTATACTAATTCTGATTAATTATTTTCTTCAGAAACCAAAGCCTAAGCCTCGACCATCTATCACAAAGACTACATGGGAGAGCAACTATTTTGGGGTGCCTTTGACCACTGTTGTGACCCCAGAGAAGCCCATTCCTATTTTTATTGAGAGATGTATTGAATACATTGAAGCAACAGGTAAGCTGCCTTTAGGGCAAGTGGTAGTCATTGAATGGGAGGGAAATCTGGATTCCTGACAAAGATTATCCCATGAGCAACATTCTTTTTATTGCCTTTATATTGCATCATTTGGAGCAGGAAGGCATATAAATAATGTTTTAATAGTTAAGGTTTATGCTTAAGGGGAGTGGCAACCACAGAATAGCAAAGCCACATTGCTTAGGATCTCCTGGTATTTGGGGTTTTTCCTTTTTTAAACTGTGATATACCCTCATTATAATGAAAAGAACTGTTATTTATTAATTTATTGGTTTTAATAATCATGGACAGAGAATGCTGTGAGGGCAATAGAGAAGGGAGTCAGGGGCCAAAGATTCTCCACCCTTGGTTAGAGCTATCTGGCACTGAGTCAGAGGTTGCTGATTTAGGATTATCGTCCTGAGGTTAACAATCCTTGGTAACCCAGAGCAAGTCTCGGGTTTTCATTCTCCTTCAGTTTCTCATGATTTTAGAATGACTTGCGTAAATTTTTGGTTGCTTGAAATTGTAGTCTGCATTCCCCCTCTGCTTAGTTGTGATAATGTTCCTGCTTTCACAGTTAGAACCAAGTCAGGAGCTCCTAATTGGCATGAGGATTTTCTCTGCTTCTGCCTCACTTCAGGCTCTAACAGCCTCTAGTAATGGAACAAAATAAAAGGGTTTTCTCATATTTTGTCTTGGAGTCTGTGAGCAAATAACATATTATTCAAAAGAAACAACTGGGCCATCCACTGCGTGCGTAAGCAGAGGAAATAAAAAATGAGCTCAGGAAGGGAATAAATAAGAAAATCCCAGTTCACTGGTTCAGAAACTGAAATGATTTGTCCAAATAACTATTCCATTTAGTTTAAACCAAAACTGCTTGGAAGATATGCATTCTGGTAGGATCTGAATTTGGACTTCAAAGTATTCAGTAGCAATTGCAGTAAATGAAGACTCCCTGTATGAGACGTTGTAACCGTTACCCAACCTGGAATTCTTAAGCTGCATCATAGGATTGCTATGTAGGATATCCTAGACCAGAGATATCCAACCTTGGCACTTGTAAGATGTGTGGACTTCAACTCCCAGAAATCCTCAGCCAGCATAATTCTGGGAGCTGAAGTCCACACATCTTAAAGTGATCAAGGTTGGACACCCCTGCTGTAAACTATCAAGAGTCATTTTGGGGCTGAGGAATTTTGGAAGTTGAAGTCCACATCTTAAAAGTTACCAGGGTTGGACACCCCTATCCTAGACCATGATTTTTCAGACTCTTCCACAGAACTTTAGAGTTCTGTGATCACCTGATGGATTTCTGTGAAAACCTGAGAACAAATATATATAAAATGGAATAAATGTGGAATTGCTCCTTCTCTTTGAAGGCTTAAATCCAATTCTGTGGTTTAAAAGGGTTCTCCCATCTAAGTAACAGTCTTCCAAACTTCATTCCTTATCAGGTCTCCTCTTTACTGCATCAATAATTGACATGGCATCTACTGTGGAGGTTCAAACAGAATATGAATCTTTTTATCCCTTGCAGCTACAGTAGGTAAAATTGGATAACATCTGTGGGCTGCTTAATTATTTAACTATTAGCCAGGTTGATCTTGAAGCCTTAAAAACATCCTTACATATGGGTATTCCCTTAGGATAAATGCTCAGCAAACCTTAGGGTAAAATTGCAAAGCTGAATTTGACTGTGGAATATTTACTCTTATTTCTAGTGAAAATAAGAATTTCAGGTTAGTTATTTGGATTTAAGCATTTGTTTTGCTTTGTAGCCTGGTCCCTACTTACCTTATAAGGATACCGCTTGGCTGTCATTTCATCTTGTGGCATAAGAGTATTTGCTTGTGGCTTTGAGGGGCAGTTTGTTGAAAAGATTCATTCCATGCCAGAGGAAGTTCTGCTTTGCTAATATACCAGTTTAAAAGCAAAGTTGTAGATGTTCTTGGTCATTAATAACTAATAATTAATAACTTCCAAGGGGAACAAAATAACAGCAGGCATTCTGATGATGTAGCTGTTGAGGGCATACAAATATTTCATGCCCAACTTTGTGTATTCAGCTCCCACCAACAGGAAACAAAGACAAACCGAGAGCCAGGCATTCCACAAGCAGTATTAAAGCCTAAAATAGCAGGTCACCTTACCTGAGTGTGCTCTAGAGCGAATAGAAGTATTAAAATATCTGGAAGGCACTGGGTAATCAAAGACTTTTATAGACAAAGACTTTAGAATAAAATCTTCAGGAGTGCCCAAACTTGGCAAGTTTAAGACATGTGGGCCTCAACTCCCAGAATTCCCCAGCCAGTCAGTTTGGTTGGATGCTGCTTCAGCTCTTTTCAGGCAAAATATCCTGCACAATACAACCTAGTCTGATCAATTGATTGGTTTACCTGATTCCTGTCAAATGTATTATCCATATTCACCATTCATCCTCTGCTTCTATACCTGCCTGCTCACCTGAGAGACATGCCTGTTTCTCCCATGCTTGAAAGCATGTCAGAGCAGTAAGCCTCTTAGTGGAGATAATTGAAAAAAAGCAGAAAATAATTTAATAATTCGGCTTGCATTGAATGCTGCATCGAGAGATACAAACTGAATTAGTGTGGACTTTGGCTCAGAACGGCGAACTGGGGCTGTATTAGCAGTGCCAGATGCAAAGGATGCTGTAGGATAATGACAGTTGGGGTTACTTTTATTTATTTACAGCCTCGATCAGTCAATCTGTCTCTCTCACTCTCTGAAATACTCTGCCACTGTGGTAATTGTTTCAGACTATGTTCTGAAAATAATATAACGGTGGAATCTTAATGCCGAATGCATCTTCATGTGTTTAGGATATCATTGAAAAAACAGAAAATAATAACTTGGCTTGCATACGAACTGAATTGGTGTGGACTTTGGATCAGAACTGCAAACTGGGTCTGTGTTAGTGGTGCCAGATGCAAAGGATGCTGTAGAATGATGAGAGTTTTCATTACTATTTATGTATTTAAAGGCCTCCATTTCTTTTGCTCGCTCGCTCGCTCTCTGAAATACTTGCTAGCATGGTAATTGTTTCAGATAGTCTTCTGAAAATACTGTACTGCAACAATTGGATCTTAATCTTAAATGCATCTTCAGTATCTTTAAGGAACTGGGGTTCACCATAGCAATCACAGACCAGGATTCAAACAATCAGGCACCCAGCTTTGTATGCCCAGTGGACTTTCGTCTTTGGTACCGTCTTCTGTGGCACTGGGCAGAACTCTTTCTTCCACTTCAAACGGTATTCAAAAGCCACTTGATATGGCTTTGAGAAGGGGAAAAGAGGTATATTTTTCAAATGGAAATAATATCAGCAATTTCCCTCGGTATATGCAGGCTCTTTTATTCTAAAGTGACTGTTTGGGCTCCAGCCATCTCTTGGTGCATTTCATTAGCTTGCATCAGGTGGATTTGAGCAAATAGGAAATTGGTCTTGGAATAAGTTGTTAAAAGCTTGAACTGTGTTCTTGTATTTGGTATATCATGTAAGGCATGATGTAAGGGGTTATCGCTACAAAGCTTGCCAAAATCACAGTTGCTGTGCACTTACATGAACTGATTCACAGCTGTCTTGTGGGACTGAGATAACTTTTAGCTATGTGGAAAAATCTGTGGAACCAAGCAAAACCGCTACTTTTCATCAATACCCAGTAGATAATATAACTTTTGCTTTCTCAAGATGCTTTGAAAAAGTAATTGAAATTTCAGCTTTATTCTTCAAATCCCCCTTTTCTGCCCTATGGTCTCAGTTGATACTCTACCCAAAAAACACTGGGCACATTTTGGAAAGGGAAAACCCCCATCCCTCTTCTGGGCCAGGTCTTGGTAACACAAGCCAGGTCAGCCTGCTTGTCCCTGATAAAATTGCACAATGTAAATACTGTGTTGGCCAATCTGTTTTCCAGTTTCCTCATTACACTAAATCAAAACTAAATAACCACATTATGGTCACCAGTGTTTGAAGACAGCCATTCTGGCAACAGCTCCTGCCTTATGTGAAAGTAATACTACATGATTTAAATATTAAATTCACATGGATTGGATTACAATCTAATAAAATAATGATCCATGATGTTTCCTTAATACTAATAAATCCCAAGATTACAGTACAATATAATTTAACATAGATAATATTTTTGAAATGAATGAAAGAAGTTCAGCTAGATATTTTACTAGCTAAAGATGATGTGATTGCATATCTAAGATGCTTCATTTTATAGACTGAAAATAAGCAAAAATGTCACAATATTTACTTTCCGTTTTAAAAAAAATTACTGACTATTAGAAGAGATTTAATGGAATTATCTCACTTTGCATATCTCATTTTACAGATATTTATATATAAGACATCAATTGAACCGATGCCTTATGAGATACTGTAAAATTAACTTTAAAGTTGGACAGAACATAGGAGCTAGGAATTAAAAGTAATGGAATTAGACTCTTGGGATGTTTTTTTCTGAAATAAAATAATTTTATTAGAGCATTGGCTCCATCAAGCATTACTTAGTATGATAACCATGACTCAACATGGTCAGTTTGGGCTTAGCTGAACAAAGGAAACATTGAGGTATTTTTCAAAGCAATCTTCCTAAAGTTCACATGGTTACCATCTGCAAATGTCTTAGAGAACTTGGCAATGCCACCATAATTCAGTCTTATGTAGCGCCATAGAAAGCTTGGACTTCAAAAGCATGGGAGAAAATTTAATGGGTGGCTTTCAAACCCTATTTTATAAACATCTGAGAGCTCACATACTCTTTCTGGTTTTTCCCTAAGCTTGTCTGTAGTTTGATTTATCCATAGTTTGGTATTTTATGAATTTTGGCACAATTATTTTTGGGTGGAAAAAGCCTTATTGGATCAAAGTTTTCTGGTCTAATCTCTTGCTCCCAGCACAGTCTTTAATGAGGTATCTACAAGAGGGCACAAGTAGGGCATCAGCTTCCCAGTGATGGCCCTCAACATCAAGCAGCCTTGCGCTGCTCATCAGCATTTTAAAAAAATCCAGTCAATTCGTTGCTATCCCTCTGTGAAAGACATGTGCCAGCTCCTTCAGGCTTCACCAACTTCACCGGCTCCATCATTGCTGCCACTCCACTAGTCATTGAACAGCTGATCGGCAAGCCAGTTGTTCCTTTGCAGCCAAGGATTGTTTTTAATTTACCAATGTGACTCTTTTCCCTCTACAAGTTGCACAACCTGCTCGAAACAATGGTTTGGATTTTTAAGGTGTGATTATGACAATGTTCTTGACTCATCTGTTATACTAACCCAATGTTTCTCAAACTCAGCAATTTTAAGGCATGCAGACTTGAACTCCCATAATTCCCCAGCCAGCTACACTGACTATTGAAGTCCACATGTCTTAAAGTTGCTGAAGTTGAGAAACACTGGCTAGAATTTGCTGTAAGATGTATTTAGCCAGCCACGTGCAGACTTAGTTATCTATTCTTAATCATGATGCCAGAGTAATGAAACTCGCAACCAAAGCTCCAGTCTTTCATCATTTCCTTACAACTTTGCAAGCACGTATGTAAAGAACAGTGTTTATTTTATGATACGTGTTTCATCTCTTCTGCCCCCCCATACACCAAGACACACAAATGATCCGTGCATTTTTCGTATCTCCATTTTATATACTTCCCATGCTAGTGAGTTCTGAACAGAATGCACTGTAGACACAGGTGACTATAATAGGACAGCTTACCTAAACAGTGGTTAGTTCTAACTGATCAGGAAAGATGTGAGCAGCCCCACCAGACTTTTGGATCTGATCTATGGAGGACTAAAGCCCTGCCCTTCCATCCTTGTACCATTTTCCACAACCAGCAAGTCATTCCTGCTTGGAAGGAATCCTTTCCTTCATGTCTGGTTGGAAATCAAGAACAGTCCATTTCCTGTGTGTAATTTTGTATGTCTTACCTTGCAATTTATGTTATACTAAGATCAAAAGATGAGAGGAGTATGTTCTTCTTAAGAACAAAATACATGGAATGTAATCCATCAATTAGCAGCTTTTTCATAGAAGCTTGGCTAACATTGTAGTAGATGATGATGTATGTGCATCTTTGTTTCCAGCCTCACATTTTGCTCAAGTGCAAGCATGGATTTAAACAGGGTAGCCCACTTGTAAATAAGCAATTTATAAATTTATAACATAAATTTAAATCTACAGTGAGGCTGTTTCTCTGAGGTAGACAAATGGCATAAGGCAGTCTCTGGCTTATTTTCCCTTTTTTTTTCTGAAAGAACTGATGAAAAATGTGGAAAGGTGCTACTACACACCTCCTGATTTTTGGCCACCAGAAACCAAAATGGCTCTCTTCCTATAACATCTTTCTTCTGGTAGTTGTCCTCCACAGCCATGATCCACATTGCTATACGAAATCTCACTTTTCCATGTGTATGTATGGTTGGCTGGCTGCAATGATTTTTGACAGTGAACTTCACTTGGAAAGTTGGGGTCAGTTTGCTGTATACAGCCTAGTTTCCTTTACAGGGTCATGCTGAAAAGAACAAGAAAATGTATGTACAATATTCTTTATGCTGAATGTGTATGTGTGTGTATGTCTATACATAACGTATGTGTGTCAGTTTGAGAACTGATTTCAGCTGAGAACCAAATTTAAGGCAGTATAATCTCTAAGTGTCTTGGATTTGATCTGCTGCTTAGCTTTGTGGGAAAATGATTAGGTTGCTTCTGACAATTGCTCTGCCCAGGAATACTTTGTTGTGGTTGTTCTGTCAGTCATGTCCAACTCTTTGTGATCCCATGCACCTCACCACACCAGGCCTCCCTGTCCTGCACTGCCTCCCAGAGTCTACCCAAATCTATGCCCATCGCACCTACAATGCTCTCTACCATCTCATCCTCTTCCGTCTCCTCCTCCTTTTGCGTCCAATCGCACCAGCATCATGGTCTTTTCTAATGAGCCCTCTCTTCACATCAGGTGGCCAAAGAATTTAAGCTTCACCTTCAGTATCTGTCCTTCCAGTGAACAGTCAGGGTTGATTTCCTGTAGGATTGACTGGTTTGATCTCCTTGCCGTCCAAGGGACCCTCAGTAGTCTTCTCCAGCA
>JANHZU010004549.1:70728-80996 GCA_032468055.1 Acrochordus granulatus
GGAGGGGGAGGGGAGGTCGGGCTGGCGGCTGAGGCCCCCCGGGACTTTCAGCCTGACGCGGGGAAAGGGCGCCTTCCGCTCGCCCCTGGGTTCGCGCGGCGCCCCCCCGCGGCAGGCGACTCCCCCTCCCCTGACGGAAGGGACGCTTGGGGGCAGCCGGTCGGAGGCCACCCGGTGTGGGCACACCAGGTGGGCATTTCTGGCATTGTTAGAGGAAGGGCGCCGGGGCGCCGGAAGAAGACCCAACGCTCGTATCTTTCCGTCTGTTGAGATTGTCTGTGGGGAACAATCCCTGTTTGGAAAAAGGGTGACAGAGTTAAATTCTGCGGTCTTGCGCCTCTCCAGTTGGTCTTGGACTACAACCCCCATCGTCCCTGACTGGGCTGGCTGAAGCGCATGGGAGTTGGAGGGCCACTGCCCCCTCTGCCCTCGACTTAGCCCAATTTCCTTGTGCCCCCCCAGCCTGCAGGCTCTGCGCAAGGAAAAATCCCGCAATGCAGCCCGCTCCCGCCGGGGCAAGGAAAATTTTGAGTTTTACGAACTGGCCAAGCTATTGCCGCTGCCCGGTGCCATCACCAGCCAGCTGGACAAGGCCTCCATTGTCCGACTCACCATCACCTACCTGAAGATGCGCAACTTCGCCATCCATGGCGACCCACCGTGGAACCTGCGAGCAGACAGCCCAGCCCCGGCGGGCAACGGTGGGTGCAAATGTTTTGGGAGGGGAGGTGGCAGTGCCCCATGGTGCAAGGGGAAGGGGACGGGATGGGACCGGGATGGGGATGTGGGGCTTGGATGGTGGGCAGCATGGCCCGGGGGAGGTGGCAGTGCCCCATGGTGCAAGGAACAGGTCAGGATGGAAGCGGGATGGACCATGTAGGGGCTTGGGTGGCGCTAAAGCGAACCAGGTGGCAGCCTGGGTGCAAGTAAAATGAAGAAGGCAGCCAGGTGGGTATCATGGCGAAGGCACCAGGCTAGAAACTGGGAGGTGGTGATTCTAGTCCTGCCTTGGGCGTGAAGCCAGCTGGGTGACTTTGGGCCAGCCACTCTCTCCCAGCCCTAGGAAGGAGGCAGTGGCAAAGTGCTTCTCAAAAACCCTGCCAAGAAACCTTGGGGGACGTGGCCAGGCAGTCTCTGAGAATCGGAGACAGTCGAACAGAAGAAAGTGCGCGTGCACACATGCACGCACACCCACAGACGTACGTCTTTCTAGAAGGCCCCCCCCGCCTGAACTGCTCTCTGCTTTGATCCCCAAGTTCAGTCTGTAGTCCTTTACAGCAGGAATGTCCGACCGTGGCGGGATTCTGGGAGTTGTAGTTCACACATCCTAAAGTCGCCACGGTGGGGCACCCCTGCTTTAGAGGAACAGAGACAGCTCTTTCTTCGCAGCTTGGGGTTCGCAGGGAGGGAAACGGCAGCACGGGACAGTAGCGGGGTCCTCCGAGACCCTCGAGTCCAGCCCGCTACCAGAGCAAGAACCGCTCTCAGTTTCTTTCACCCAGAGAACAGAAGCAGCCAGGGGGGCTCCCACCTCAGCAGCCCTCTTCAGGACAGAGCCTGCAATTATTTAGTTAACGGGAAGACACCCCTTTTTCAAGCCTTCTCCAGCCCCCCGTTCCTCTGCAAAAGCTGCTCCATTCCAGCACACGGGCACCCCCACCGCCCCAGACACGCCCGCCCACAACTGCAGGCGCAGCCACTTGCCCAGGGAAAATAGCATTGATTAGCCATGCAATAAATCGCCATTTAAATAATGCAGCTTCAAAGTGTGTAATTAAATAAATTAACTGCCTTGGAAGAATACGGCTTGCGGCACTTTCTGATTACTATCATTAGCTGTGGGGTAATTATCAGCCAAATAACCAGGGTGCTAAGGAATAGGGATAACATCTGCCTATTGTTTTGGGGAGATGGGTTGGGGGGAACCCTCCATTCACCCCCCTCCCTTTGCAACAGCAGATTCCAGCACTGGGAGGATGGGGTTGGGGGCTTTGGAACGGGAGGCATTTTTTCCTCCTCTATCCTCTCTCTATCCAGTTCACGGGGGGCGGGGGGGCACTCCAAATCTGCAGGGAACAGTGATTGGCTTTGCAAAACGGGGGCTGCAAAGAAGATTTTAAAACTGGGGCAGCTTGTGCTGGCTACATGGGGCGTCCTGTGCCCTAGTTTAAAAATAGTTGGGATCCAAATTGGCCCAGGTGTTTTCACCCCGTTCTTGCTCCATAAAATTGGGGTGGGGGGAGTGCCAGGCGCTTTGTGAGTTTGGGTTTTGCAATGAGGGCTCGAGACTTGTACAGAACGGGGCTTGTAGAAAAATGCGTGGCAATCTTGACAGGCGGAGAGGCAGGCACGGTCATGCACTATCACAAGATGTGGTGGGCATTAATTGGATTTTTTCAAGAAGTGTTTGGGGAAAAGGACATGCCACTATTCCGGGAACGTTTGTGGTGTTTAAGGACAATCCCCTAATTGCCCATCGGAAGTTAGTTCCATCAGCGTGTGGCCCTCGCTTTCATCCCTCGAACGCATCTCCTGTTGGGGCCCCTCGGGTGCCACACGCCTGAAAGTTGCTTCCCGCGCTTGGCAACCTTAAGGCGTGTGGACTTCGGCGCCCAGCATCCCCACCCTTCTGCCCTGCATCTGAGGCAGGACCTCCGCTTCTGTCGGACTCGGCGGGACTTTCGCAGATTCAGGGAAGGGGGCCCGTGGTGGGGTTTCTTTCAGCTCCTCGCTCCCTCCTCCTCCTCCTCCCTCCTCCTCCCCAAACTGGGACAAAAGATTCCCGATTTCATATCTTGCGCGACGGCAGACACTCTTCAGCACGCGCGCAGCAACGTCCCCCGTCCCAATTGCCTTCTTTGACTGGGGGGCCAACTTCCTAATCAATTGCATTAGCACAATTAGCAGCAGGTTTTTGTTTTTCGCTTGCTTCAGTGCCGATGGCGAGTCTCTTCCCGGGACTGCGCTAGGAGGGGAAAAATAAGGTCATGCTGATTAATCAGTCACTGGTTTATGGAGGGAGGATGGGTTTTATTTTTATTTTTATTCCTCTGGAGGGAGACCAATTGTTCAAATTGCCCCTAATTTGACAAGTAAAATGGAGCCTGATTTTTTAATTTAGCTTCACCCGGACTAACTTCGTTTAAGTGGGTGATTATTCGAGAGAGGGAAGCGAGTCCTTGCAAAGCAGACCCGGGGGAGCGGGGGGCTGCGAGGGAGGTCATTTGAGGGAGCTGGCAAAGCAGATCCGGAAGCGTCAAGATGGCTCTCAGCCGCACAATTGACGCCACGTCCCTTTGGTTTTTTTGGAACTTTCCCTCCCCGTCTCCCCCCGCCCTTGCCGATGCCCACTGCAAAGAATCACGGTCCAAAATCTAACCAACGGTGGTTAAATACATGCCAGTTGCCGAGTGCCTGCATTTGGATACATGTCTGTGAGGTGCTGTGACGGTCATAAGTGCAAGGACCGGTCATAAATCATTCAGTGCTCTTGTAACCTCAAGCGGTTGCTAAATGAATGACTGTAAGTCGAGGACTACCTGTATCTGTAAATTATTGAGCAGCAGATGGCAAGGAGCAGTGAAAGTGGCCAGGTCGGTTCCCGCATGTGTGCGTGCGCGTGCAAAGCATTTTGAGTCTGGTACGTTTCAGGTCATCCATCCCGACGCTGAAGCAGGTTCTCGAGGGTCCTTCCTCCCTTTTCCCACCTCCCTAGAAGCACTTTGAGCTTGGAGAGGTTCAAACGGCTCCGAAACGCTCCTGTAAGTTCGGAACAGATCCGGACAGGCTGCTCAGAGCCCCAGATAATTAGCGGCTTGTTGGACGTGGCTGGTCCGGTTGATCCCTTAGCAGTGCGCCCTCCTCCTTCCTCTCCTTCAGCCCCACTGCATCTGGACATGGGGTTCAGGGCCGTCGAGGCGCCACCCACCTGCCTGCTCACTGATCCCCCACCTTGCTTTGCTCAGTGGGATTGAAGGACAGGCTGAGGAGGGGGCCACATGCAGAGTTCTGGCGGTGGTTCCCACCTTCCGATGTGGAGGTCAGGGGCCACCCCAGTGGCTGTTCCTCCCTGCCCACCCCCTCAGCTCCTCCCCACGGACTTGGGCTGTCGGAAGACAGGAGAACGTGGGTGAGAAAAGTGAATCGCCCAGCTTGGCTCCCCTCCAGGCAGCCACCGCAACGGCCACTTAGCTGATTGATCCAGGTTGCTTGGTATGGGCAGGATGTAGGACGTCTCTCGCACCCAGAGCCGGCGGTGCAATGTGTCTGGCTGACGAAAGGCAACGTGGAACAGGCAGGCAGGGCAGATTCAAGGATAGGCCGGCAGCATGAGACTTGGAAAAAAACAGGGGCCTTGTAGGTGTCGCATGAAAAGCAGGTTGGCCGTCCTCGCCCCTTGGCACTGACGGGCCAACCTTGCCAAGGTGGGAGGTCGCTATGCCACGTTGTGCCACATCTTCGTGTTGGTATTTGCATGGTTCTGCTGGGCGTCCAAGAAAATTTGAACTGCCTTCTTGGTTCCTGGCCCTCCTAGGCTCCCCTTGAGGCAGGGGACTTCAAAGGGAGCTCCTAGTTTTCCAGTGGCTGCCTCCCTTCCACGTACTAAACTTGGTTAGCACATGAACTCATTTTCTGGGTTCACACCTTAAATTGTCCCCACTCGGCCGTGCAAGGAGATGGTCTCACTTGCAAGTGAGGACATCGGAGTTACTGTCAGGCCCCAAGAATGACCCGAGGAGCTATTTCTGAGTCGTTTCTTTATTGTTCCTCACCTACAGACAGCATCTAGCCAGGCTAAAGCATCTGGTAAAGTAAAGGCACTGATGATGTTACCTAGTTGGGTAATGAGACGTCTGCAAGAAAACCACCAAGCTCAGAGAGCAACGAGGACCCTAAAGTTTGCATAACCAGACATATTGCTAAGAAGGAGCCATTTTATCCCTCTTCCTCCCAACCAAAGTTTCCAGTCTTCGCTGCCTCTTTGCCCTCCGGGAAGCCTTCTTGGGAATCCAGACCATGTTCCGCCCCAGTTGCCTTGAAGAGCATGGCAAGGTTTGCAGAGGTCCGGGTAGCCCGCAGGGGCCCTGTTCTTCTCCCCTCGAGGGAGGTCCGTGACCTTGTGTAGGGTCTCCAGGAGAGAAGGTGGGTCCCTCCCCCCCCTCTCAGGCCCTTCCCCATAAATTTCACCCACCCGGAGATTGCGATGCTCGTTGCCTTTCAGCTGCAGCTAATTCCTCTGCAGTTCGGCGGCAAGACAAGGCTGCAGCTGCGGGCCCATCATCCACGGTGATGCTGACGGTTTTATTCTCCCATATAATTACGTGTTCCAGGAAAGAATTTGGTGATTACGCCGAGCCGGCAGCGTGCCTTTTTGCAGCTCCAGTAATCTCACCCGATGTTTGGCATTAACCCTCTGATGGCTCCTTCCCTTTTATTTATTTATTTATTTATTTATTAAATCTATATGCCGCCGAAATCCGAAGACTCTCGGTGGCAAACAACGCGGAGAAAACGGCCCTTGCTCTTCGTTCCTGCGTGAGGCGCTCCGTTTGCGCTCCCCCTGGATCTTACTGGGCGCCTCCTCTGGGTTGTTGGCCTTATGGGTCTCGGGGGTTTACAGCCTGCCGTTCCTGCGGGCGCAGGAGGCGACGGAGACCCGGCACCTTCCTCCAGGCGATTTCCTTAACCCCCTTCCCCAACTTGGCCACCGCCGGCCTCGTGTAAGTGGCTCTGGACGGCTTAGCACGCCGTCGTAGAAACCGGTAGATGCACGAACGAAAGCGGAGGAGAAGTCGAAGTCCGAGTTAAGCATGCAGGAGGCCGAAAGGATGGCGAGGCAGTGAGAGTCTCCTCAGGCCCCCAGCCTCACGCTTTTAGGGCCCTGGGTGGGTTGGCAGGCCCAGGTCTTAGCCAGGACAACCTGAGGGACCGCAGCTGTCTTTGGGATGGTGGTTGGGGCAGCGCAAGGCGCCTTCCTGGCCCGCGCCCAGCGCCTTGACCACCGTGGCCTCCGGTACTCGAGTCCTTCTCTCCGGGCAGGGGAAACGCCTTTCCAGAGAGCAAGAGCCCTCCTCCGGCGGAGGGTGCTTTCCCACTCTCTGCTTCTGCTGTCGTTCTTTAAAGTAAAACCCACCCACCGTGGGGAGAGCTTAACGTTGTGCCCCCCTTTCCGTTACGTTGTGGAATCATCAGCTGTGTTTTATCCACGGACGAGTCTTTGCTTCACGCGCCCATCGGAACTGGACGGCGTTCCCCCGACTTCCCTGCCCCGGGAAGCAGCAAGCCCCACGTCTCAGGACGGCATCGTGCAGATCTGCGTTATTCGCAGGACGATGTTTCGTCCAGGTGATGTGTCCCAGCGCTTCCCTGCCACCTTTGCTTTTTGGGAAATCCGAGGGGAAAAAAGGAGAGGAAGCCCTCGTCTCTTCTGAATTAATTCCCCCTCTTTTTCTTTTCGGGAAAATCTGTTTCACGGCTTTAAAAGCTGGCAACTTGCAAACTTGAAAGCGGGGAGGACCCCATATGGGCTCTGCCTCTGCCCCCTTCCCTTCCCCATAATCTGAGCAGCTTTCTAATTCTTGCATTAAATGCTTTTAATTATAGGAGCATTCTGTCTGACCTGTGGGGTTATTTCAAGAGAGGAAAAATGAAGGAATTAAAGAAAATGACAGAGGAAATTGCAGCAATTAGTGGCGCTGGTATTGTTCCGAACGTCTGTCAAGTGGGCCGCTGTTTGTTAGCTGCAAGTAAATGCGCACAGATAACCGAGGCAGCCGGGATGGGGCGGCATCTTTGGAGAAAGGGAGCGGGGAGCGGCTTTTTTCGCAAAAATGTTGTTTTGCCCTCAAAAACGGGCTCCCCAAGAAGACCGGGGCTCGTCCCATCCACCCCTGCCAGGCAGCCTTTTTCTCTAAAGCGGACGAGCCGCCTTCCCCACCTTCGGGGCCGGCCGCACGCCGAGACCCACAGCTTCCCCACGGTTGGACCTGCGTGGCACGGCCGCCCAACGCCTCTGCCACTCGGGCAGCTGCCTGCCACGACCTGGAGCGCCAAGGCAAGGGACCGTCTCCAGCTGTGCCTGGCGTGCTCTTGCGCTCTGCGTCCCGGTGGCTCGTCGGCCGTGTCTGCCGATGCCTTGCGCGTTGGTGACCGCATGCAGTGCCGCTGCATTTTCTTTGATAGCGTGAAATGCGCACGCGGAGCAAGGGGCGAACGGTATACCGCTCTGAGCCACACGGCAGTTGCTGCTGAGTCGGAAATTCAGAGTACAAGAAGTCCTCAACTTACGACAGACTTGAGAAGAGGGAGCAATAGGAAGTAACTTGAGAGAGAGTGGTTAAAATATGTATGTATGTATGTATGTCTCTTCCATGAAGACTATCTGAAGCCATCCCTTTGGAACTTTTTTCCTGATTCTGTTTTTTTATCTTTTCTTGCACTTTTAGCTTTCTCTTACTTTTTCCTTTCTTTTTGCTACTTCACACTAGTGAAGTATGTGTTAATTTTTAATCTTGTTTAAGTTTGAAAGATTCATACACACACGCACCCACAAGTGTGTGTGTGTGTGCATATAAAATGCGTGTGTATAAGAAAATTGCCCCAGCTGGTGGTCGTACAGGTCCCCCCTGGAGGGCAGGCTGGCTGCATTATTCTTTCTGTGATCCAGACTGTTGGTTGGAGCCTGTGCATGCCCCGCATGGTTGCTGCACCGAGCCAGGCAGTGACAGATGTGCAAGGACAGACTCGGCGACATCTCCATAGAACCGTATCAGCCACTCTCGAGGCAGGTTGGACCTCCTGAGCTGGCGCAGGAAGCGCATCCTCTGATGTGCCTCCTAAGTGGCGCTGATGATGATAGCTGCCCATGTTAAGTCCTGGGAGATCACAGAGCCCGGAAACTCGAAGGGCTGCACTGCTGATATCGTATCGCTGAATCTGGTCAGAGAGGGTGACGTTCGGGGACTCCCCCTACGATCCACCGTCATCTCCACAGTTCTGAGCGTACTCGGCTCCGGGTGCTTCCGCCTGCACCACAGGGCCGGCTGCGCAGCTTCCCCTCTGTTCGCAGACTCAGAAAATAAGCAGAATAAAATAATTCTCTACAATAGAAGAGCGGAGAAGCCCTTGTGAAAGAACTCCTGATGCCACTGAGGATCAAAAGTGCTCCCCGTTCTGTGTGCTGCACACACCGGTGGAAGAGAGCGGTGAAGCCCCCCCCGTCCCCTCAACCCTCCTTCCTTCCCCTTCTCAGTCCCCAGCTAGGAAACTCCATCATCCTGTGCTGCAGCGGGGGGCAGGGGGCTGGAGGAAAGGTTAACTTAGGGGTGGTTGAGCTTTTCAGCTTTGCCCGGGCGTTGTGAATGCGGGGCTGATAAATATTCTACTCTCGTCTGGCAGGAATGTGCAGGACACAATGGTGTGTCCTGTCTCGCCCCTTCTCTTTGCTGCTCCGTCTTTGGCTTCCCCCAAAGTGAGCGCCTTACTTCGCTTCCCCCCGCTAGGCGAGGGTCCTGCACAGAGACCCTCCTCCCTAGATGCAAGCAGAAAACCCTGCTTATTCCTTCCTGCCCTAGATATTCCTGGATGAAAATGAGCCAAAAATTAAGGTGCAAGTCTTGCTCTTCTTTGGAGACCCTGAGCTATAAATATGCTTGCTCTTCTATCAGTATTGCTCTGCTGCCTTTTTTTTTTTGTGGGGGGGTCAGACTCCTTTGTACACCTGATCCTGAGGCTCTTGTTCCAGTTCCTTTCTGCGTTCCTGGCTGGCTTTTGGAGAACATGTTTTTCAAGGCTTTAAAAAAATCCACTTCTTTGGGTGATAAGGAACAGTTCTGCAAGTGGGAAGACGTTGTGCCCACAACTCCCCTCCCCTTTTGACTTCTTGATTTAGCACCTCTGTCTTGAGAGGGGTTGGGGGTCCTCCCATCTCTGAAGATGCTTTCTTGCCCTTGTGGCAAAATTGCAAAAACAAACAAACTTGCACACCAAATTTTAAAAAGGCAACTGGACTTTTTATTCTTAAGGAAACATTTCAACTCCCATCCAGGAGTCTTCTTCAGTCTCCTATAAAATAAAAAAGAAAAATGATATGGAATATGCAAACATATTTCTCAAAAGTGGGTGCAGGAAACTGTGAAGCCCAATACCCTGGTTCTCATGTAACAAGCTGAAAAGAAGGGACATTGGCAATAAAGAGAGAGGTCTCAAGGTTTTGGTTTAACCACCTCTCCTCTAGCCGAGAAGGTCGGTTTTGCATATGTGCTAAAAGGGGGTTGTAAATGGGGGGGCAGTTGAAACCCTCCCATCCCAGCATTCTTGGCCTTGGCCTTGCTGGATGGGAATTCTGGGAGTTGAAATCCACCCTTCTTCAAGTGGCCAAGGTTCAGAGACACCGGTCTAGATTTTTGGCAGATCCTTGATCCCAGTGGGGTGAGGAAACGGGGAGGTTCATGTCTGGATGACGGCTCTTGAAGCCCTCCAGCACTGAGTCCAGGTTTGGAATCTCACGTCTGAATTGGAGAAGAGAAGAAAGGAAGAGTAGGCATGTGAAACGAATAATAAACGAATGAGCAAGTAGGTTTGGCTCCTCTTAGCACGGTCTTGACCATAATGAGGGAGCTCTTGGGCTCTGTGGCACCAAAAAGCCTGGTGGGGTATGCCAGGCTGGATCCTGCTCGATGACTTTTGGACCTTGGTTTCTCCCCAGCTTCTGGCCAGAGGACCATGAATGCGCTGCTGACGGAGCTCTTCGAACAGCACTTAGGTGGCCACATCCTGCAGGTAAGTCCAGGTCATTTCCTCCAGATTGGGTTGACCAAAGTACCTCCCGGGACAGGCTGCCTCCCACCCAGGGTGGGTCATGTTGCCTTGGCGTCTGAGACCAAGGACTCCGTAAGGGTGTTTCTCTGGTGGCAAAGATGTAGTTGTATGTTCATGTTCAGAGCAGACCTTTGCATGATGCGTGTGATCCTTGGTTCTGGAAAGGTCCTGCTTCTGTTTGGGTTGTCCCTATAGCGGATTCCCTCTGGGTCGCTCGGCTTGCTGGTTCCTGCTTAGCTTCTGTGGTTCAGGACTACCCCCTTGCCACATCTTCACCCCCAGTGGCCATGGTCCAGCTCAGATCCAAGAGGGAAAATCCCGAGGTGGGAAATAGGGTCCGTCTAGGGCTGTGTTTCCCAAATCAGGCCACTTTGGGATTCCTTCCTTCCTTCCTTCCTTCCTTCCTTCCTTCCTTCCTTCCTTCCTTCCTTCCTTCCTTCCTTCCTTCC
>JANHZU010004550.1:9143-20292 GCA_032468055.1 Acrochordus granulatus
CATTGCAACCCAGCCCCGCCCCCCCAGCTCCTCAACCGCAGTTCCTCGACCGGATCCCTTCCCGTTTCAGCTCTCAATAATCGTAAAAGTGTTTAAAAGCAAGATTGGCAAAACCGGAAAGTTTTGTTCCAGTCTGCGGTTCCAGTTCATACACAGGCAGCACACTTGTTTAAGTCTTTGTAGATATATTTAAGAATAACTTTCTCACGTCCAGGTTGTCTGGAAAGGCAAGCAGAAACGGGGAAAAGGTATGCTCGCAGTTGATTTCGGTCAGCAACCAGTTTGCAAATATAATACACTGAGGGGTAATTCTTTTTTAAACTAATATACAGTACTGAACTATATTAACACAGAAAGGAGGAGGTTTAACGTTTTAGGAAGGGTAATTTAGGCATTTGGATTTGACAAAAAACCAGCCAAGGATTATCAGCAACTTCATCACTACATATATATAACTAAAGAATTCGTGAAGAAACCAAATGTATTCAGATAGCTCATTTGCCGGTTTTCTTGGAAGGTGGGAGGCGAAGTAGACTATGACAATTTTATTCCCCCCCATGGAATTTGGGTTTTTCCCCCCTTCTTTCTATCGCCCATTTATATGGCTTATTGTTTTATTCTCAATCTGATTCGAATTGGGATTCGAATTTCCAGTTTCTATGGAAGAAAGCAGACAGCTGAGAGAACTGAAAGCTTGAGGAAGGGAGCATGAACAGTTAACGCTTCAGTAATCATGGCTTACATTTTGGAAGGGTTTGATCGTTTTTCTGGGCAGAAAACACGAGAACTGACAGTTCGCGGACTTTTGATTTCCGTCTCCCGTAGGAGCGAGGTCAGATTGTCTCTCACCGAGTCACATGCCTCTGACATCGAAATAATCAGAAGGGCAACAAAAGTCGTATATGCCTCGTGAGGATTCGGAGAGAGGACAAGAGAGAAGAAGGCGCCTCCAATCACGCGTGTTAAAATTCTCATAAACTAACATCATCTGAAAGCCTTTTTCTCCGATTCCTCCCGTATTTGATCAACATTTGTATTATGTGATAAGTTTGCTTGTGAATAGAAAATTGAGGGCTAGGTGGTTGGATCAGTGTAAATATTCGAAAGATAGGAAGAAGGACAGGTCATTCTGAAAAAAGAAACAAATGATAAAGTTAAAAAAACGTTTTAAAATCCTTGTTTGGAAACAAATGTCATTGGAAAATTGAAACGCAAAGAAGTACGGTATACGTGAGCTGAGAAGGGGGATATTTTAAGAGCACACGTATCCATCACTTGAGGGAGAAGTTTTCCAAAAATTTTTAATTTGTTGCAAATGTGAATGTTGAGTTTTCCAAGCGTATTCTCCATGTGAACAAAAAGAAATGAGGGTGATTCCCAACGGACCGAATAACTTGGGTGAAGCGGCCTTTAGGGAAAATGGTGCAGGTGGAGAGTATTTACTTACACTGCGAGGGCGGAGGAGGGGGAGCACTGTCCACTGCCCTCCTCCTCCTAGCTGCCGTCAGTGAAAGTGGGAAGAAGAGGTCACTGAGACCCCCTGCTTCATCTCGGACTCCCACTTCCCCTCCCTCCCTCAGCCCATCCCCACTCCTGTGGAAAGAGGGCTGGCGAGAAGGAGCAGTTCCAGGGCAGCCTTCGCGTGGGGGGTGCTTTGGGAAATCTTGCTTTGCACCCCTCCCCCCGCCGTATCGTCAGGAGAGAGAGAAAAATGCTTGCAAACCCAGATCCAGTCTAGTTCTAACAGTAGGAATTAGATTTGATATTTCTTATACGGGGCGTGGAGGAGAGGCAGTCCTGGCCTGAAGAGCCGTTTCATACGTGGCAGTTCTTCGTATCAGGCGGCTTCTGTTGTTACCGTCCGCAGTAATGGGTATAGAAGTGGGCAATCCACCAAAAGGAAACCTTTGGAAATCCCAAAGGGAAAAGTTTAAACACCGATCGAATTCTTTCTATTCCTTGGGTCCACACGGTTCCCTCCCTGGTCTGCATCCCAGCCGGACAGACTAACATTTTCTATTTTGAAGAGGCCATTTCATACCACTCCCGCTCCCAAACAGTAACCCGAACGAAACTTTCACGGAACTGCGATTCCTGCATCTTCCCGCATTCGATCCGCGGTGCCTTCCATCCCGAGAGGTCGGCATCTGAGATCTCACAGCCCTTTCCTGAAACCCCGAACCAGTTCGTTTTGTTTATTTAGGATATATTCCCTTAAAATCTTCCACTCTTTTTTAAAAAAATTGCGGGAATTTTGTTGCCCAAATTACGGGAAACGAAAGCCGCGCAAGATCCTGCTGGCCCTCCAGGCTGTTGGCTGGCGTCTCCCCTCTCATCTGTGCGTATTTGGGCTCGATTCCGAAAGCGGCGCGGCTCTTTACTACGAAATGGGGCGTTAACGAGGCCATGTGGTGCTCAAGCGGGGAAGGAGAGCGTCCTACGGTTGCTCAAGTCTCCTCTGCGGGGCGATTAACGACTTTTTAGTCTCTCTCCCGAGTCGTTCGCTATAATCTCTTTCTCGAAATTCTGGTTCGGGATCTGTTCTGGGGCAAATCCGGTCGGTGGCGGAAGGCTTGGACGTTCTTTTTGGTTCCGAAGCGATCCCAAACAGTTTGAAATCGAAGATCCAGTCTCCGAGTAAAAAAAAAAAGCCTTACTTTAGCATGTTTCAATTATATCAATCAATGTTTTCCTGGCCTGTAAAATATTTTTATATTTTCTTCTTAGAAATTGGTAAACACTTGCTAAATATTGATCGTGTCAGCCACTATATTCAAATTTCAAAGGCAGCCTTCTCCAAGTATCAGGTTTTGGAGAGGTGATGGAAAGTGGAATATATCTAGTCGAAAGAAGGAGACCACCTGGGCTAATTTACTTCTATAAGCAAATATGACGTAATTAAAGACATTACCACCTTTATTGAGGCATGTCCTAATAGTCTGACACTTGACCCAGATGGCACTAAAAGATATTGAAGGTAGACTCATCCAGATTATGGGACAGAGAGCCAATGCTTACAGTTTATATAGCCTGTCAAAGTCTAGCTCATTGTCATCTTGCAAACAGGAGCCCAAAGCCACCACCTGGCAGAGACTTATACAACAGCTAATAGGTCTAGGTCGTACTCCCAACCACTGTCTGATCTGGAAAGCTTTCAACAGGGACAAGAAATGAATGGTGCGTGGGGAAAGATTGAAGTCCTAATGAAATCCATAAGCCCTAACCACTTAACAGTTCCCCTCAAATTTAATTTGACTAAATATATTATAGAAAGTCTCTATACATTTACAAAAAAACAGTTAAGGGGCTACTATATTGTACAAGAGAAATACAGTGAAAAACTTTTCTCCTTTATAAAATACCTTCATTTTTTTTCTGTGTGTTTTAATTTTTTTACTTTTTACTCCTTATTTGGTAAAACACAAAACCTATTTTTTTTCTCATGAAATTGCATATAATTTGCTTTTTATCAGCTGTTAAACATAACTCTTAAAGTGTGAGGTATGAGAAATGATGAAGATAAATGAACTGATACTATCTTTTCTCTCTCTATGAAGGGCAGCCCTAAGGAACATTGGAATCCTACAAAAATGCCACCTTCCACAATGAAACTCAGCTATGGCTCCCTTTTAAAATAATGCATCAAAATAATAAAACATGATCTATGGGTATATCTAAAGATTTGCTCTTAAAAGTCTCTAGTCTTTAATAACAAAAATAACAGGGTTAAAAAATTATTCTACATCCTTGGAGAGCTGCTGTTACTGTATACTATGAGACTAAAGACAAGTTCTGTGAGTTCACTAGAAAATGAGAAATATTTCCTACAGCATTGCTATTACTTGTCTTCTAATATTTAACCTGGAAGGAAAAAAAATAGCCCTTGGTTTTCATTTTCCTTTGCGAATAGTCACAAAATACAAAGGCACAAATCTAAATCCCATAGGAAATTTCAGAGACTTCCTTTAGTCTTCCAGATTATGTAAGGAAACAGCAGAACTCCAGCTGTTTTGTCTGCCAGCTAGCCAAATTTTGTTTGGCTGCTCTCTAAGAAGTAAAACTTACTTCTGGTTTCCAAGAGTTTTCTCTGTAATGGCTGGCTTTTCAAGGGCTGAGAAGCAAAGGAATGATGAAGCCAGTCTTAAACTGTTTCTCAATGAAGAACTGAGACCAAGGCTGGAAATAAATCATTTGGTAGGCTGCCTACCCTCAGTTTCCAGAGATGATCAAGGTAGCTAAGCACAACTAAAAATAATAGAATAATTGCCATGGACAGAGCATGACAGGTCAGATATTTGAATGTGAAAACACTTAAATTATAATTTTAATAAGAGTATCCAGTAAATGTTTATTTTAAAGCTTACAGTACACTAGAAACAAACTTGTTTGTAGTTTAATTTGATGGCATTTTTTTTAAATTGTCAAATAAATACATTCAATTTAAATATTCTGTTCATAGCTTTGTACTTGTTTGAATTTTGGATATTTTTTTGTAATTTTAAACAAATTCTTAGAGCTAATAAGGCAGCAGTGCTAATATATCAATCACCAAAGCATGTATGTGTTTCTCTATTCTGTTAGTTCCATTAAGTAAATTCAACCATTAGAAGAATTAAATCCTTAAATGTAAACTCTCTTAAACACGGAACAATAACCAAGAAACTGGATAAATAAAGTTTTGATGAGATTCCTAGAACTTTGCAGTGAAGGTACCAGGCAAGTCTTCTTTAAGTGGGTATTTGAATATATCAGCCTTCCTTAGCCCAGTACTCTCCAGATCAGTTTCTTTAATACTCCCACAATCCCTATGATGGGCAGGACTATTGTGGACGATGGGCATTGGCATTAAGATCTTCTCCCTGGTTGCAAACAGTGTCAGACACTCTTTTCAGATTTTTATGGAGAGTGGAGAAATTTCAGTATATTAATATATTTAGTGTTACTGGATATGTTTCAGTGAAATAACAACTGACTATCAATATTATACTGAAATATGGCATCCTTTTTGCTTTTTTTAAAATTCTGTCTTGGCCTTTGTCCCAGTAGTTTCACAGATGAATGGGCATGTGAACTGGGTCTCCCTATCTCTAGCCAGACATTCAAATGCCTTAAGAACATCTCCTTTTGTTAATTTTTGTTATATCTCTTTACTGTGACACATTGCTTTTAATCTGAAAGATGACTTTAAATTTCACATGCCACTCCAAAAAAGATTAATCAGAAAAGAACATATCTGTCTCTTACTATATATTTATACATATATATTTGTAGCTAGCTTAATTATACTCATGTGAAAGCAACATTATTAAAGGGGGTATTGAAAACCACTATGCTCTTCAAATATAAGTAGTAATTTTTTATGTTTTACATCCCTGTTCTGAAAACCACAAGATACAGTTAGTTCATCTCTACTTGTATTAGTCAAATCAGTAGATGCATTCATGCACATAAGTGGCTTTGCATTTGTATAAATGAACAGTTCACTGCCTTTATGAAAGAATGACCTTTCCTTTTAATTTAAACCATCAGAATCATCCAAATGCAGATAACTTCAAGATAAACACTTAGATGGCTTGGAATAAGTTGGTGCACTCTCAGATTCTAAACTGTGCCCTCAACTAGACTACTCCTGTTTCTTTAACAGCTCCCTAGCCAGAAATGTGCTGATGGTCAGTCAAAGGTAACTGTCACATGTACAGAGTGCTCAAGTTTCCCATTGCTATGACATTTCTGGCTTGGCTTTCTATTTTACTTCTCTTTTCTGTTTTGTATCAGCCCATCACTAAAGATCCTGGGCTACTTTTACCCCATTGTATCTCACTCTCCCCTATAAGGGCCCCAAAACAAAGAATATTTTCTGAGCCTCTTTCATCACTGCTTATTCTGTTAGCACTCACATTTCTCTTGTTAAGGCTGGCAGTGTTCACATGTCAGATGTATTTGTCATTTGTTATATCCTGCAGAGGCAGAAGAAATATAACCAATTATCAGTTCTCAGAACTCAACCCAACTTTCTCTTGATTGCCTCTTCTTTCTCTGAGATATTTGGCACTCAACAAACTCCAGAATTCAAAGCAATCTCTGCATTTGCCTACTACCATCAGTATTTCTCTGCCAAGAAGGCAACATGGCAGGAGAGTCCTAAGAAAAGCAATATTGAGAGAAAATAGAAAAGATGTATAATTGCTCTTAAAAGGAAATAATAAGCAGAAGACATTTTCATCACAAACATCAAGAGGAATGTCCTTTTAAAAATTTTTCGGTATAGTTTACATTACATAAAAGTGAAACATTACTCTGGGCACAGCATTGATTGATGGCCATTGTTTCATCACAACCCTCTTTCAACTTCTTAGAAAATGGATTGTGTTTGCCAATGTATGCATGTTTAGCAGAAATGCACAAATTGTACTTTTAGATACATCTTTCAAAAGTGAACAGTCCACTGAAATTGCTAGGGCAGATAGGATTAACCATTGAATCAAGATTGTTCTCAACATTTAAAATACGCTTAATTCATGCATTGTGAATGTGAGTGAAGTTAATTTATTGTGAGAGAAGGTAAGCCAACTATGATGGAATTTCAGATGATGTTTGAGAGCAACCTATGGAGCTTTTGGTGATCTTTAATTCCTTCAGCCTTAGTCTTGTCCTAACTACACATAGCAGCATGGTGGACACCCTTACTCTTAGGCACGCTTTATGGACATTGAGTAGTAATAGGTAGTTATCCCTGAGATCAAAACTTTTTGGATTATGTCATTAGTATTCATATATTTTGAATCATCTTTCATATACGAAACACTACCATAACTGGCTTTTGCGGCATGTGAAAGGATTTCGAAGATTTTTGAGAACTTGCACAGTGAGTTTTGGATTCCTCAAATGCATCATATAAATGCTAAAGAGAAAAAAATGATATAGAAAGCTGCTGTATCATGTTGAAAAAACTTGATACGGCAGTTTATGAAGTTAATAAATCCTCTGCATCCTGCCATCACAGAGAAGAGAAAAAGTTTAAACATTTCATATGTTAAATGTTCCTTTGAATTTCCTTTGAATTTAATACCAAAATTGTTTGGAACCATCTTTCCCAATCTGATCTTCTCAAATGTTTTGAGACCATACTGGATAAAGAACTCAGAGATTTTTCCCCAACACACATGGAAGATGTTCATTTGACTTTTAGATTTGCTATAGCTTTTAATGTTTATCTCACACTGAGCATATTCAACAGATCCATGCAAAAACAGCATAGGAATTGCTCAAAGGATTTAGTTCTGTGTAAAACACTTGCCTAGTTCATCACTCTAAATACTGTAGGTTACGTATTTGTAAAATACTGCATGCATTGATAGTAGGTTTGTTGGAAACTTTGTGGAAAGACTAGAATCTGGCTTTTTCAAATGCAAAAGTCTGTTAGCATTAGTGGGAGGCATTAAATATTGGTCCAGCTGTTTTGATAATTGTAATATTGCTACCAGTAGCAGTAACAATTCTTTTAAATATGCTTTCTTACTTTGCAGCAGGAGTCAAGAAATCAGTCACTAGATTCCTTTAAGCTTTGCATCATAACCCCCAATACTAACATTTTTTGATTGATACATTCTATATTGCTCACACCAGATGGGTCAAGGATAAACCACAGATACTCAAGATCAACCTTTGGAAATTAAAATTTCTGCCTGCAGTTGCAGCAAAGCAGGTCAAAGGAAGTGAATGGAAGCTCTATTGTCAGCATGTCTTCTCTGATAGTATTCCCATGGCTGAATCCAAGAGATGATTCTTCCCTGGAATGGCAGTGGCCAGTATACAGAGCCTCGCAGGAACATGTCTCTTTAAAACTGTCCCTCCCAGTGGGTCAGGCCAGGAGATTGCTGAGCTATTCAGTAAAGCAAGTCATTTCTTAGTTCAGGCCACCTTCTCTTTTCCTTCTTGTTCTTCACATGCAGGGACTTAATTGCCAAAAGAGGAGTAAATGTTTTTACAAGGGAAGCTCCTTTGATCTAGCTAGAAAAGGGGAGGGAGATAATAAAAAGGGCTTTTAAAAAATGGTAAAAGAGACTTCAAACAACAGCCAAAAGAAGGGTGTATGCGTGTGTGTGTGTGTGATGCACAGAGCAAGGAAATGGAAGGAGGAAAAGATGCTTATGAAAATAAACAAATAACCAAAGATGGGAAGGGAACAGTGGGAGACAAAATAGAACCTTCTTTTTTCTGGTTCATGCATATATACAAACATACCCGTTCCATTTAAAAAGTAAATGTCTTGCTCCAATCCTGAAGTCCAAAAAACAAATGATGGACTGTAAACCTAAACATAAACTTACCACATTTTTTTTTATTTTTTGCTTTTCATCTTTGAAGAAATCATGAGTCTTGATTTCAAATCAAAAGTCCAAGTTCTATTCTTTACTACTCTGAAGTCTTGCTCGGCTGAGGGCTGTGGCTTTGTGGCCAAGATTTTCTCCTCATTACTCTGAAAGTCTAATAATTTCCTGTGGCCTGGGACTGAAAACCGGATTGGAGAACAAGAAAGGTCCTAATGATTCATTCATAATAGCTCATTATCTTACTAAATATGCCAGTGATAGATTGCCATTAACTAATTATAAAGACAGTCATGGAGGCCACCTGGCTTTGTAGGTGAGCAGGAAGAGCTGGATGGGCAGGTGGGAGGAGACTCAGCTGGCCATAGCATTGGCAAGACTTCAGTCTGAGAATGTGCATACTAGGATTTTTTCTGCCAATTGGTCAAAAGAACAAATTTCATCCAGATGGACAAAAATACATTGCAAATGTATGTAGAAAGTGAGGAAACTTCTGTTTGGATCTCCCCAATCTGTGTTGTGTATATCTCATATTGCTTTCATGAATGCACCTTGTATAGTGCACAAATGACTTTTACTTCCAGTGCATTTTCCCTGACACTTCCTATTTAGATGTGAAATGGGGGATTCTTTCAGGCCAAAGACCTGTAGTGATACTAATCAAAGGGCCTTGTTTGTCCCTTCCATCTTTCCCTAATGGATCCCCTTTCAAAGAAAAAATGAAAGAAGCATCAATAATAAAAAGGGAAGATTCTGAACGGAAGCCAGTAATATCTCCCTCCTCCCCACCCCTGCTAAATTCAATGAATGAGGTGCTGCTGACACAAACATTTGGACAATTCACCCACCTCACCCAGAAAATGGACAACTGCATGGCCCTGTCTCCTGAAATGCATTCTCTCTATCTCTCATTTATCTCAAGGACTCGGAGTTTAACTTCTGCATGCTTCACTGGTTGTTGAATGATGACATCTGATTATTTTATTTATATCCTGCCTTTATTACTTTACAAATAACTCAAGGCAGTGAACATATTGAACACATCTAACATGCTTTCCTCCTCCTATTTTCCCCACAACAACAACCCTGTGAGGTGAATTGGGCTGAGAGAGAGAGTGACTGGCCGAGGGTCACCCAGCTGGCTTTCATGGCTACAGCAGGACTAGAACTCACAGTCTCCAGTTTCTGGCATAGTGTTTTAACCACTGGACCAAACTGGCTCTCTCCAAGTTTACCCTAAGACCTAATATGTATATTGAGAATAATGCACAAAGTTATTTTTTTCAACTTGAAAAAAAGATGAAAGGATAAATGTTCTTTACCTGACAGATCAGCTAGAATCATGAGAGCTGGTTTGCTGAAATAGTAGAATGTGGACTATGGGCTGTGATTTAAGGAATGCCTTCAGCCAGGTGTTTTATCTCCCTCCAACTCCTCTTACTGGTTAGTTTCCAAAAATAAAATAGAAAAAGTCAAGTATGTACTTCTGGACCTTTAGGAGAAAGGGAAAATAAAAATGATTAATGACTTGATTAAAGGTAAAGTTTTCTCCTTTAGCTCATGTCTGATGCTAGAAGGTGGTGCTCATCTCTGTTTCATAGCTGAAGAACCAGCGTTGTCCGAACCAGCTTCCATGGTAATGTGGCCAGCATGTCTATACACGGAGGGACATAGAATGCTGTTACCTTCCCACCAATTTAGGTGGTACCTATTTATCTACTTGCATTTTGCATGCTTTTGAACTGCTAGGTTGACCGCAGTTGGAGCAAGTAATGGGGGCTCGCTCTGTTACACAGGGCCTAGGTCTCAAACTCAGACTTGCTGATCTTGGTTGTTTTCTTGAAGAGATTTCATTACCAAAATCTTAACTGCTCACCCACCATACCCATAGTACCATGGATAGGCCCTCGCCATCTCACTTGTTCCTGTCACTGAAAGAGGAGGACCCAAAAAGGTCTTTCTCTTAGGGCAAGTCCCCAATAAATAGAGAGCAAACCTCACTCCCTTCTAGCACTGATATTACCTAGGTTTGTTAATGAAACCTCTGCAAGAAAACCACCAAGCTCAGAGAACAGTTCAAGATGATTAATCTTTTAATAATTATTAAGTTCAAGATGAATAATTGCTTCTAGTGGCATTTTCCCCTGAACCTTTTGAGACGTGTTTCAGGAAAGAAATCCTCTGCCTGTATTTTCTGCCTTTTCAACTATCTCAGCATTCCAATGGTAGCCAGCCAGTTTAATTAGTACCTTTTCCTCTGTATATATTTCCTATCTTCAGATCTAGGAAGAGTCATTTTTCACCCTTGAGGATAACTCTGAGCTAAGAACACTTATATCTTCCGAGAGAGACTGCTTTCTAATAAGCATTTCTGTTACCAAAGGTCATGAGCTCTGCTGTTTTTCTCTCACTAAGAAAATTGATACCCACATGGTGATAACATTTCCTGGAACTGCATGATCCAGACCCATTTTGTGGATCTCTGCTGTGCCAGGCAGATCTGATTATTTAGACTTGATATAATATGATTAATCTGCAAAGAGCTTTAGAACTGACCTGCCATGTTTAGAAGGAATGACATATGCAATCTATTTAGACAACGGTACTCTCCTATTGCTAATCCTCATGAAAGTTAAATGTATACCATCATGGGCTTAAAGGGGGCACCACAAGCTGTGGCAGATTTAGACAAAAATACATCATGTTTTTTTAAAAATAGCAAGGGAGGACTTATTTCTCTTCCAAATATCAACTAGTGGATTTGTGCAGTGGACTGTAATTTAGAAAGAAAGAAAGAAAGAAAGAAAGAAAGAAAGAAA
>JANHZU010004550.1:63360-75134 GCA_032468055.1 Acrochordus granulatus
ACTGAAATTTGCATGGACAGTACCTAGGGATTAAATTCTATTCCTTGAAGGGAATGTAGTTAGAAAACCATGTAAAGAAATGGTTTTTAAAATACAGGTGATTTGATAATCTGTATAACATGTTTAATCAAAGTTTGTATTTTCCAAACATGGCCCAAGGCCTAAATGTAGTCAAAATTATTTGCATTGGAGTCACTAGTTTAGGCGGTTATAGCTTATAAACTGAAGTCACATCTTGATTTCCTCAATCTAATGCCCCATTTTACCACTTTTTCCCCTCCACACTTGTGCTCTTGAAGCCTAGCATTTTCCTGTTCTAATGAAAAAAAATTGGCTTCACACTGATGTTTATTATACCCCCAACACGTTCTTGTACACCTGCTCTTAAAAGTAAGTTTCTCTCTAATTTCATTGGAGTAAATGTTTTAAAATATTTCATTATTTCACAAGAAGTGTTTTAGTTTTCTCATAATTATTCAGATCTCGATAGGGCTACTTTGAATCTGTGCTGATTCAGAAAACAATGTTGAAATAGCTGGTACAACATATGTTCAGAATGTCTGTTTCTTCTCAGGAAAGCAAAATACACATATGCATATACTCCTTTACATTTTTCCTTTCCCAGGGTTTCAAATAAACACCAGCTCAGCTGTAGAAACAAGAATGCATTTCCTTTTTCAGACTGCACAGCAATCTCTAGGGATATGCATGTGAAAATTTATGTTTTAATTATGCAATTAAATGAAATTATTTCATTTTTAATAGCTCCAGTTTGCTGTGGAAGTAAACAATTGGGTAACCTCTGACCCTTTGAAAATGTAGCAGCAAAATTTATATGGGACCTGCTAAGATTATATTACATATTAGATTACTGATCCTGTAGCACTGTGGTATAGATTATTCCTTAGTATATATTCAGGCCTTAAGATAACAACCCTAGGTAGAGATGGGGTTGAAATCCATATCTTTCTAATCAACCTTTGATCAACAGTTTATTCCCAAAGATCTTTATACTTGCAAGCCAAACCTAAGCCTGACTTTAACCAAGAAAAATAAAAGTAATTCTGCATTATGTATTTTGGTTTATTTTACTAATTTGCTGAATTTATATTGGGTCAGCTGCAATTTATTTCCTAGAACAGTGAAACATTGCTTCTTATTCACAATTCTGCTTGGACAATTCTACTTGCCATTGTCCAGAGATTTTCAAACAAATCTCTGCAATCATGAGTACTGGAAAGCTTAAATTCTAAGCGTATAATAATGTGCCCGCTTTTATATCAAATGTTATATAATAATGACAACTATAACAGTAACAACAACTGTAGAGATCAGCACTTTCCTACTAATAACAAAAGGGTGAAAATGGAAGATTCATACCATGTTTAATCATCTACTGTAAAGTGAATGATAGAAAAATTGTGAATAGCAGCAAATGGACAGTGTTCTATTATTTAACATGTATCTCTATAAATAAGGAACTAGCTATTGTGCAAAACATCCTCAAACAGCTATTAGTACAAGTGGCCCAATTTAAGATGTACAGTGATGATAAACAGAACATTTTCATTTCAGCGTTCAGCTGATTTATGCCTGTAGTGGTTCTTAGGCACTAAGTGGCTCTTTGTACAGTACATGAAGGGTCTAATCTATGCTCTCTTCCTCTTAGCTAGTTAAGAGGATATTTCTGTTTTCTATTAAAATTACTAACAAATTATTCAAAATTAAATGCATTGACTTTTATTTCAAAAGTGACGTTGAAAGTCAATATTGTTTTAAACAACTATAAAATGAAGATAAATTAATGAAAATTAATCACATATTTTTATTTTACTGTGAATTCTTTTGAGAATGTTTTAGATTGAAGAGTAAAATAAAAATTGTATAAATTTAAGTTTTTTAAATAGTATATTTATCACTTTATTATTATATTACTGTATTTATTACTGTATTTATTACTGTATAATTTAAATCTTGAGAAACTTACAGTGTAATGAATGCATGGTCCTTTAGAATATGTTTTAAAACATTCTACTTAAATATTTATTTCTTACTAATGAAAACTTAGCAAAAATATATCTCAATGAAATATTTGTTAGTTCAGCTCTTGATAGGGAGTTTTATGAAGGAAAAATATACAACATAATATTTAAGATGTAAATAAAATATGCATTATTTTATTACTCTTTTTTGTATTTCCCAAAACAAACAGAAACATTTTATTTTAGTGGATGTCTAAAGTTTCATAATGCTAGAATCAAAGTGCGTTAGTTTAAATATCCTATCACAATTCTAAGCATTTTGTATATGTAAAAGTAGGATTACTGTATTGTTCAGATTCCCTGAAAGCAAACTTTTCTGTATTCGCCCAACTGTGACAAATCTCAGGAGCTGTTTGTTCTTTGTAAATATAAAGTATTGTTCATTGGTAGCATCAAACTTAGTTTGCTAAGAATTTCCAATTAACAACAAGCTATAATTTCAAAGTTGAAGATCAACAGTGTATCTGTAAGCAGACTAGTCATTCTAATCCTTTGTGTTTCATTTTTTTCCAGGCTTTCAGTTTTGATTAACACACACAAACATATGCTCAAGTTCCCCTCCTCATGCAAGGCTTAACAGTATCAAACTAAAGTTCTGTTTTTGCTTCACTAGAATTTAAAGCTTTGGCTTCATAAAAGAAACAGGAAGAAATAAAGTGGGGAAGTCGGCTTTTTAATACTAGTGCATGGCTTACAAAAGAAAAAAAGAGTAATATATTAATACAATTGAGGACAATGCTCACAATTTTCATCTCTAGTTATCTATGTTAAAACGGAATATTTCAAAATTAGATTCCTTAAGTTGTGATGAAAATTGTGATGAAAACATTAGTGCCATCTCCATGAGTGAAAGGCAGTCTTTTTCGGAAATTGAGCAGTCACATCTGAAATGATTTTTCAAAAGTCATATTTTTCAGCCTTGTACTTTCTTATCTTGATAAAATATTTCAGGAAGCGCTGCTTAAACAGCAGTCTGTTTTACCCCACCAAACGAAGCGAGGCTGCTCGCTCGCTTTGATAAGCTCAGCATTTAATCCAAGAATGAATATCCAATGCCATATTTATAAATATTCAGAGTTAATAGCAGGTCAAACAGAAGATTTCATGACCATGTTTTATAGGCAGTTGCAGAACAGCTGTAGAATAACTATCTGTCATTAATTGCAGATCACTTATCTCAATTTATTCCAAAATCATCCTAAATCAGTTGCAGTATTAAATACATCAATAGTCTGAAAGGACCTGTAGCTAAAATATTTTTGAAAGTACTTGATTTTTTTTTAATTGATGAGGATGCTGGTTATCTAGATACTGTTATGGATTAATCCATAGCTCAGGAAGAGTTTGGTACTGAAAATACAAAGAAGTAAATAGAAGAATTTTGCCTGCTTGGCGAGCCCCAGTTTATCTACCCCTGTGGTTTACAAAACATCCAGAATATATGAACAGCCATGCTATACCTTACTGGCAGGATACCAAATCTGACTAAGGAAAAACTACTTTGCTAACAGGTGTAGATAAACATGAAAAAAATGCTGTTAGAATAGAAAGAGGAAAAAGAAATGAACATAGAAGAGATGTCTATTGGTAATTCAGTTATAATAAATGGTAATCTACAATCCAGTTTTGCTTTCTGCATTTTACCTAAGTAAGGGACTATGGTGTAAGACACAATAGTAACATGATTACTAAGGAAGAATGGGGCAGAACATTTATGAATAATAAATGCACTGCAACAGTTTCATCAGGAAAGCCAGCTATCACAAAAATCTCATGAATAAAATGTCAGTCACTTGTGAGTTCTAAGCATTTCTTTAAATCAGAGAAGACAGGAAAACACTATTCCTATTCCTGTTCTGCATACTGTATATTTTCATAGCTCAGTTTAGTGCTAATGGGATTTATAAGAGACAGCCAGAAGTCCATATGCACTTGTGGGATTTTCTGTGTGGGTATGTACAGTATGCGTGTGCTTGGCTTTACTAAGAATATTTTATTTTGGCAATCAAATATTGGGTAAATTGCACCAAAAAAATCACACTTTTTCTGCTGCACTTCTGGACAATTTTACTGGCCTGATAAGCATGTTGGATTTGGCTCCTCCTGAAAGAAACACATTTAATTTCAATTCCTCCCCACAGCCCCCTCCCAAAGTGGTAAACTACATACTAGCAAATAACCTTTAAGATAATTAGCTGACAATGCTGTAGCTAGCATAAAATTTTCCTTCAGGCGACCCCTAATTTAAGTGTTACTGGCACAAAGTGAAGACAGATTGTGCTTTATCACCGCAATGTTTACATAGCAGAAACCCACAGAGCAGGCAACACGAGATTCAATGATGCACTAAATTAGGAACAATCATATATGAGTGCTACTATGCTGTCTTTAATATTAAAAGAACCTTCCGTCCAAAAATAGATTTTCATGTATTTTAACTTGGTTAAAAGTCCCCCGCCTTGTCAGGAAATAGATAGTTCGGGCACAGAAAAATAACTGGTACCTGCTATTTGGGCAGAGCAGGCAATAAAAGAAAACCGAAACACGTGTGTATAATTAAATAATGCTCTTGAAGTTAGCTGGGCATTTTGCAAGCTGCCCTCTCAATTTGACTGAAAGGCTGTCAAGAATCTCTCGCCACAAAGAAAGGAGCATTGATTTTTGGTTACCACGTTAACAAATATCTTGGTAAGATAAAACTCAGTGCGACCTGAGCGGGGTGGACTAACTGGAGGATAAATATCTAAACTACATTTTTTAAAAGACTGGAAATGCAAAGATTTCAGAAATACTGTTTTAGGCATCCGAGGTCTTCTATACGTGTGTTACTGTATGCTTAAACAGGTTCATCTAAATCCTCCACCGAATACTTGACACTGATCTTCATTTGAAGCCACATTCTTGTTCTGCCTAATTCACGAAGAAAAGATTTACCTTTCCTGCACGCTGATGTTCTTTGAAAGCTGTAATCAGTTCTTGCGCCCACTTTATTTTTTCCAGGCTTGGGGAGAATTGTTCCTGCACAATAGCAACTTGATTAGGGTGGATCACCTGCTTACCTACAAACAAGATTAACAACCGCAGGGTCAAGCATTATTAGCAAGCAGATGTTCTGGCAAAATGTTGCAATTGCTACTTCGGCGTGCACACTTCCGTTTAACCGTTTACCGTTATCACTACTGTTACCACTGCAATCATCATCACCTTAAAATTAGCTCCATTTCGAAATCTAGCCTCTTCCACAAATTCTTATTCAAACCACAATTTAAATTCATTCTTAAATTAACTTCAGCATCAAAATGTAAAGCACTGGATCATTCTCAACAAGTACATCATTAACATTCCTTACGTGGTCAATATCGGCACGGGCTTAGGGTTGTATATTTTATTTATGAGGGTTATATATTTTATTTATAGCTTGTTCCATATCAGAAGGGAGACTTTCACAAATATTAGTCAGGATCCGTGCAAAATTTTCTCTTTCTTAATGAAATGATACAACATGGCTTCTGTTTTTTGTGTGGGACCACCCTTGCCCTTGCTTGCCTGACCAAGAGAAACTACAGAAGATGTAAACTGAAAGTCTTCAGAAAATTAAGATTTGACATTTTTTTTCTTCAGAGACACAGTAATGTTTGCCAATTACAATGTAGTATGTTTCATTTTTTAAAAAAGTATCTTCAGTATACAGTATTTTGAAATACTGGAAAATGACCAAAATATTTTCACTTGAACAAGTAAAACAATTAAAAATGAATTAAACTATTTTAAAATACCAACTACATTTAAGAAGTAAATTATTTTTCTGTATAAGTAATTCAGCTTAGAAGAAATTATTCTTCACGGAGAAATACATAATTCTTTCAAAATTTTAGATTTTCAATAATAAAGTAGTAAATGTTATACATAGTGTATAGTCATAATTTTATACATAGTTAATAGATTGTTATTTATTTTAAAAATTCTAAGGCAAAAGAAAAGTCTATTTTTAATGAGATGCTTCTTAAAAAAGAGGATATCCTCTTTTTTATACATAAATAAATCAACTCCTAAATTTGGAGATATTTTTCTTCCAAAAATAAATATTTACAGATTCTAAATATCTTAATTTTAATTGGAATACTTTTCAATTAATTTCTACACCCTCCTGATTTTCTTTTGAGAGCTGAAATGGAAACCACTATCATGAGATTTGTTGCAGTGAAAAATATGACAGATTGGATTAAACTCCTGTTTTTAGACAGAAAGAAAATTGCAGAAATATCTTGAAGATTTAAGCATATTGTATAAAAATCACATATTGTTTAGGAAATATTTTTTTTCCAAAATTTCTAAAAATTGGAATAACAAAATTAACTTTAATATGTTTATCTGTCATCTTTGAAAATTTAAGTGTCTTAGTTGCCAGTAACCGTGTATAGCAATGTCAATAAAAATTAAAATAGGAAGGTATTATTAATAATAATGTGAAAACATGTAATCCTAATTTCTACAATTTATTGGAATAAACTCTTTTCTTTTTTTTAGAATTTATTAACATAAAAATCCACTTTATGCTTTTCAGATACTCTTCAGAAAACACAGCTTCATTTCATCAGATCTTAACTGCATCATCACTTATAATTAAAATGTTTCTAATCTGAGATTCAGTTGCTGCTATAACTTTCATGTAGAATGAATTATTTGCAGTTATTCAAAGACTACTTTGCAAAACAAACTATTCCTCTGAAAACATTAGTGTCCTGTACAAAGTTTGATTATTCCAAATTAAGATATTTGGATTTATGTCACAAGAATGAACAACATACTTGTGTATTGGATTTGCATTCTATTATACTTGTAAACATTAAATTATAATTTAGAATGATTTATGACACATATTTCATTATAAAAGCCAATAAAACCATGTATTTAAAAAAAGCATTATACTGTATTTCAAAACAGGAATCCTAAATTATTGTGGAATTATTTTTTAAAGTAAGCCATTTTATCATTTTTGATGAAATCATGGATAGATTTTGAAAATTATATACATGCCAAAAGACTTTTGATCTTTTAAGATCAGCAGAAATCTAAAAAGCCATAATTTCATGTTGTTCTTCCTTGTGTATCTAAACACTTGTACAGTGGACTTTAAATATCATGGAAAAACAAAGGAAATATTCTAAACAAACAAGTTACAGAATGATTGCAGGACTGCATGGTATGAAAATATATGATCATGAAGTTCTTTTTCTAGGACCACTTGATAAAATCTTTCTTTCAACAATCTCATTTAATCTTGTATGTGAAGCTATGAATTGGCCGTTTTGGTAGCGTGTAAAATACTGTCAAAAGAGAGAATTTCAGTGCTTCATATTGATATCTACCTTTTCAATATATTGCACCAGAATAGTTATTATGACTAAATCAGCTGTTAAAAGTATCATTCCCAGAGTATTTTTTCTGCATCTCAGCATTATTACAACTGAGTATTTTAGGGACATGGGACTGAAGCTTAGCAGATCCAAGAGAATTTACAGGATATCAGTCATGACGAAATAGACTTCGTTGACCTTAAATGGTTTCCTGTATTATGACAAATTCAATTTGAATTTGGGTTGATTGAATTCAACCCAAGGTCCTAATGTAAATCCCTGGGCTATAAATGATTAACAATAATCAAGCATGGCCTTAAAAAACTATAGTGCATTTCAGAATGTTGATTAACGTATGTAAGCTATATCATTGCAGTATTATATCTAACTCATTGTTATGACAATACAGGACAAAAGTAGCATGGGATTCACACTTGAGTAAATATGCATATTATTATACTGTATAATAAAAGATTTAAGAAAAGAAGGAAGTTAAGACCCTTTGGTAGGAATCAGTCAATCAATTGACTAGAATCCATTAGTCAATTCTAAAACAAAACATTTTTTGGTGTCAAATAAATCAGGATGGGGCATACCATTTCAAAAGAATGGATAAGATTCAAAAGAATAGAATTTCAAAAGAGAGGTATTATGAGTCAGTAATCTATTGTACCTTGTATATTTGTATGACATATCTTTTATGTAATTCAAATTTTCATTTACTACTGAGTGAATATGAAAATTGGAAGATGTTACATTTCTTAATTCTGAAAAATTTGTCATGAATTTTTTTGCAAAAACATTTTAATTAAGAAATGTGGCTTCCAGGTGAGAATCTCTGGTGAGTTAGATGTCTCTGCGAGCAGCTCCGCAAGGAGAGACATCACCACAGTGAAAGTAGTGGTCAGGAGTCAGGTTTTGTCTAGCAAAAAATCTTTTGAGAGAGAAGGAGAATTGGGGGATCATCTGTTTGTGCTCTGGAAGAGCTGCTCTTCACAAGGAGACCATAGGCATTGAGTTTCTTCTGGTGAATGGAGAGGTGAACAGCTTAGAAGTCAAGAGATTATCAATATGTTTTAACTGCTGTGCAGCCTTTATGAACATATAACTGGCAAAAGTATCACTTCCTAAAACAACTTTAGATTTTATTAATTTACAACCTAAGAGAGAGGTTTCAAACAGCAGGAAAAATCAAAGACTTTCTCTGAGTAATCTTCTTTTTGGAATTAACAAGATTGTGATTCAAGAAAGTTTTAAATGGATAAAGGGGATAGTAATTATAGTGAACAGAAGAATACACTTTCTTTTCTGATGAATGTGCCTTTGAAAACAGCAAAATTAATTAAACAAACAGACTGGACCTTCATGGGAATGAGGATTATTTTTTATAGATGACTGGTGATTGGTACCACCCACTAGGGAGGAATGGCTAGTGAAATTGACAGGTCTTGCTGAGATTACTAAACTAGTATCTTTGTTTAGAGAAAAGACAATATCTACATTTACTGGTAACAGGAAACTCCTTCTAGACATTATATATAACAATGAAAAAATGAACTTGTAGTTTATGGTTTTGATGATTAGACAGGATTGATAGTTTTGATGATTAGACAGGATTGATAAAGGCAAGACAGTCATGATGTAACTTTAGAGACAGAGGTTAGACTATTATTGTACTTAGAACTGCTATGAAGAATACCAAAAGCCATTTTTATGTTATTCTTTATAATTTGCTGTTTGTCCATTTTCTTCTATTTTTATTATTGCACTTTTAGCTTTTTATTTCCTTCTTTTTCACTTTTTCTTGTCTAATTTTATTTGTTGTAATTCTTATTATTGTTCTTAACACTTTTAATATAAAATTATATTAAAAAGAATTGAAAAATGTATTAGAAATTATGGGATCTGAAATTACATTAAATTTCATCTAATTTTTTAAAAGTGTGTGCATGTTACATATTATTTACTACATTTGGAAAATGTACCCATAACAATTAAAGGCAAGAAAATTTGAGAAATGTATTCATGTATTATTTCAATAATAAAAATTGCTTTGCAGTTTCTTCTAATATAGTTAAAGCAGCAAAGATAATAATATGGATGCAAGCGTCTGTGGTGTATGTGTTAAAATAGTCAAGATGGTGGTGGTTTCACCTACATGATTGCAACACAAATAGTAAAGGAACAAAGCTTTGATTACAGAGTTACAACTGTCATCTTGACATTTTTGACACCTCCTCCCCTGGACATGACTGCATATGGGTCTTTCCTATCAAAATCACTCTTGGCCAACATTAACCATAGTAGAAACCATCACACTTTTCTGATAATATTGCTCCGAGTGCAGTTTTGAACATAAGAAGTCTTGTCAAATAGAAGATGATATGCAAATGTGTTGTTTTCTACTTTTTTGTTTTGTCAGTCTAAAGAGGAAGTTGCAAGAAAAAATGTTTTAAATTGTATGTTAAATGAGAAAGTCTCACAGAGTGCAAACCATCTCACATCTGCTGTGATATTTTCCCAAAATTATCCTGGTGGGACAAACAGTTAAATCATAATATCCTCATTTATCTACTTCTTAGTGCATTCAAAAATACCTTGAAATAGCTTTATCAAACAAAGTGACAAATTAAAGTTAAAACTTTTTTTGAGTTTGAAGAAAAATTCTAGCAGTTATGTAAATAATTTTCACAGTGAATTGGATTCTATACGTTTTACATGAGGACCCATAACTTAGAGAAACCTCAAACAGAAAATAGCATGGAGTTATGAAGTTCTAGATTAGACTCAGTTTATCCCAGAAATCTACTGTTGTCAGAATCTTGCCCTCTACAGTGTACCTATGGGAATACAAAACATGATTATCTTAAGGTTTTATATTTATCTTGAACGTGTAAAGTGTCTACAAGTCTGGAAAGGCCACTGTGAAATTTACGCCTGCATATTAATACTTAGTCCAATCCTACACAGAACTATATAGGACTGCTATTACATTTTTAGATATAACCTTTGTTTGAGGATAAAATAAAAAACTGATACTTGGCAGTACATGTTAACATATACACTTCTTGTGGGTAAATTATTTGATTTGGATTCTGCAACAGATGGCTGGTTGATTAATCATTTTGAGGTTCTGAACTGAGAGTTGTAAACTTGGGATCCAATGGCCATCATGAGACTGTATTATAAGAAACTTTTAATATCTTCTGGATCCACCTGCCATTGGTACTAATTCCCCAGTTAATTGTCATCAAGTTCAGCTCAATTCTTGGTAACTGTGTGGACAAATGCTTGATATCTTGATCTGTCTTTAATTTGCAGTTCTTCCATACACCGTCCTGTAATTTCTTTGACACATCCATCTGCATTATTATCTCTTGTTTTTTCAAACTTGCCAGGCATAGCCCCTCAATTATTAGTTTGAGTCACATGTACAAAATATGCTTGTCACTCCTCCTTCAAGGGAACTGTCAGTCTTCATTTGGTGTGTGGAGTTTTTCCTGCAGTCCATGCCCTCAGTAAATGTGTCCAGATTCATAATCTGTGTCCAGATTCAATATTTAATTCTTTGTTAATGTTCAACATTCATAGCCATAGATCATTAGAAAGACTAGTACTTTAACTATCCTGTTCTTTATTGTCATGGAAATACATTTATTTATGATCTTGTCCAATTTTCTTTTCCTCCATACAATTAATTTCTTTACCTTTCCAACACACAATCTATATTTATGGATACTTAAGACAACAAAATTGTCTCTTTCATTTCTTTGCTGCTAACTTCAAGTAATCTACAGTTAGGTATGCTGGTTGACATTAACTTAGTATTTGCAATATTATATCTTAAGTCTGATTTTTCAGTTTCCCTTTTTACTTTCATTATGAGCTTTTCTAACTCCTCCTTGCTTTTGGCTTATGTACTCTAATGGCAGAAAGTGAAGAGCCTCTTGATGAGGGTGAAAGAGGAGAGTCCAAAAGCTGCCTTGAAACTCAACATTAAAAAAACTAAGATCATGGCATCTGGTCCAATCGCTTCCTGGCAAATAGAAGGAGAAGAAATGGAAGCAGTGACAGATTTTATTTTCTTGGGCTCCAAGATCACTGAAGACAGTGACTGCAGCCACAAAATCAAAAGACGCTTGCTCCTTGGGAGGAAAGCTATGGCAAACCTAGAGAGCATATTAAGAAGCAGAGACATCACCTTGCTGACTAAGGCCTGTAGAAATCAAAGCTATGGTTTTCCCAATAGGAATGTATGGCTGTGAGAGTTGGACCATAAGGAAGCTGAGCGCCAAATAATTGATGCCTTCGAATTGTGGTGCTGGAGAAGACTTTGGACAGTTCCTTGGACGGCAAGGAGATCAAACCAGTCAAT
>JANHZU010004550.1:75234-87157 GCA_032468055.1 Acrochordus granulatus
ATGCCTTCGAATTGTGGTGCTGGAGAAGACTTTGGACAGTTCCTTAGACTGCAAGGAGATCAAACCAGTAAATCCTAATGGAAATCAACTCTGATTGTTCATTGGGAGGACTGATACTGAAGCTCAAATACTTTGACCACCTAATGCAAAGAGAGGACTCATTGGAAAATATTGTTTTGAGGCTGGAAAAGATTGATGGCAAAAGGAGAAAGGAATGGCAGAGGATGAGATAGTTAGATAGCATCGTAGATGGAATGAACATGAATTTGAGCAAACTCTGGGAGACTGTGGAGGACAGGGAGGCCTGGTGTGCTCCAGTCCATGGGATTGGGAAGAGTCAAACATGACTTAACGACCGAACAACAACAACAACAAAGGGTGTCATCTGCATATCCCTAATTCTTAGTGTTTGGGACTCTGATATGGATTCCATCTTTTCCAAATGCGCAATCCATATTAGAGTCCCAAATACCCACACATAACTGTAAATTAGCATAATAAATAGTGTAAATTAAACATTTTTTTTCCACTTTTCTTCAATATAGGACCTGAAACCGCTTTGTTTTTCCAGTTCTCCCAGTAATTTCTTATTCATATAGAAGTATAATCTGATGCTCTGGCACACATATTAGCCTTAATATGTTCCTCAATGAATTGATGAATCCAATCTTGAGCCTGGCATTGATCAATGAAGCAAGATACACCTCTTTATTGTATTCATTTCCTCTTTTGCATAGGAAATGATTACTTCTGTGTATCTTTTTTCTCCCTTCTTCAAGTAGATGTATTCTCCAATTATTTCCAATCTTTAGGCCAGTCTCTTTTTCCATATTTGTTGACTAGGATGTTTTTATCATTTTTGTAATTCAGTTTATACAGGGTTTCAGCTACAGCCTTTCCATCTTCATTTGCCTCTAGTAGATCTCTATTGTAATTACTATTCTTTTCTTCAGCTATATATTTTCTTGTGATTTCTCTGATTTTCTTAAAAATATCTCTCATGTTCCTGTTCCCCTCTGCCTACTGATATTCTTGATCAAGATATATTTTCTTCTCCTTTCTTGCTTGATGTTGAAAGTCAGATGTTGAACATTTTCTTGTTCCTCATTTTTTTCAGTTATAAAGACAGCTTGTTCTGACAGCTATTTTTGTCTTTAAAATTTTGGTATTTTTTCCCACTTCGGTTTTCTCTCTCTCGAAGAATTTGCAAAGGTAAGTACACAGCATCTGTTCCTTCCATTCTAGTTGTATGTACTCCAGATCCAAGTATCCTGGCACTCCTATTCAGGTTTCTGAGTGATGCCAATCATTCATAATTTGTTCCACAGTTTATTTCTGGAATTTGTTTGAATGTTTCAGCCATGTTCTTATAGATAGGCAACAATAGAAAATTAGTTTGCTACACTGTCTTTTCCTGGGATTTAAAAGAGCCTTTTGCTAGATGGGTTGCAATACTTCCTTCTTGCTCTCATCTCCATGCTTAACTTTACATGTTCACATTTGACCATGTTGACAAAACCAACCTACCCTTCGGCTGAATTTTAAAACTAATGAACTTTTTTTTTAGAAAATGCTCACATGATTAAAAATAACATGTTGATAACCTAAGCCACTGTGTCCTTAAATCCATTATTCATGTACAGGTTATCATTGAAATAGGAAGGGATTTTGATTCTTTAAAAATTCAACCCTGGCTATACAGCAGAACTGCTTAAAGTAGCTGCCAAACCTCAGTGAGTTGTTTCTTGAATAAGAATGGGAACTGAGTCCTACTTCCATGTAAGCAAAGGAGATAGAGCTCATTTTTATACAGCTGTTTGGCAGAAAGTTTAATTTGGCCATATGTAAATGTGATCAGGAAAGAAGGTTTGCAGGGTCAAGTTGAAATGCTGTAAACTGCATGGGGAAAGTTCCTTAGTTGCTATGTAATAACATAGCAACAAGCAAAGCGAGTAAGTAATGTTGCTGACCAAATTTAAAACCTAATAATTTTAATAGGAAGTATTCATTATGTGTTAAAAATACAACAATTTTAGTTCAGTAACTGAAAATGCTAATGGTAGCACAAAAATGAAATTGGAAAAAAACATTATTGTGATGGGCACGTCTACGATTTCTTTAAAAATTAAGTTTAGTTACCACTGAGCTAGCTTTAATCCAGGTGAATGGAGTATTTTTTTTTCTTGTTCCAAACAGTTTTTCAGAGAAAGTAAAATAGTTTGCTAATTCTTAGTCAATTGAGACCAATCCTGAAAAGTTTAGCAGGGCCAGTTCTGATCAGTGGCTAGATGGAGACCATCAGAAAGACTAGAAAGTTGGAATATATACTGGAAGGAGGCAGTGAGAAATCATTTCTATATTGTCAACAAAACTATAGAGACAGAGAAGTCAGACTCAACTTGAGGGAGATTTTACCTTTTTTCTATTTCATTTATACCAGGAAAAAAAATAGAATCAAGTGAGTGGGCAGCATACACATTTTTTTAAAGTAATTCTCATTTAGAAGAATAAAAGCAAATCCCTTCAATGTTTTCAATATAAGTATCATTCAAGCCATCTAGCAATTCAGGGAGTTCTTTCATTTTAATTCCCCCAGAAGCCAGCAAGGTATCACATGTTTGGAGGTGAATCTTTTCATTTAAAACTGACATTTTATTGGGTTAAGAGTTCCCTGATATTATAACCTTCATATCTTCTATCTAAAGCAAATGAAATGTATAGTTGAAATGTTGGTGCCGTTGTTTTTGAAAGCACATTAAAGGCTGCACGTGTGAGCTAAGTAGCTGATTTTTATCAGGAAGCAGCAATCTTTGTTATGTGTCACACCTCACAGGGGTGCTTGTATGATCTGGTGCACCAATCATGGGCGAAATGCCTAGGTTGCAGCGGCTGCCTGTAAGAGCTTGCCTGACCGTAGAGTCGTGCCAGTATCCGTAGGTGTCACCAGGTGAACAGGTGGTTACTGGGAAACAAGTCAGAACCCAGGACAGCGGCTACAGAGAAGACTGACAAGAAAATAACTATCAAAGCCTAATCAGCCTATGGGGGCAGAGGGGGTGATTTCTCATATCTTTCATACTAAAATGCAGGCTCTCGAGATTTTTTTCACATTTATTCAAATGAATCCATAATAGCTATTTGTATACAGGGGAAAGTTTTATTCAAATCAGCTAAAAACTTTTAAAACATCCGACGCCCAATGTGTAGCGGGAACCATTTTTGAGCATAGACATATGCCTGCAGGCTGGCTGAATAGGAAAACTGAAAGCGCCCAGATTTTTGGCCAAGATTATGTCTCAGCTGAATGGTAAGGGCAGGAGACTCCACATATTACTGCACTGTTTATATTGTACTTTTGCTAATAAAAGAACAACACGCTTGGATGTGATACGTTGAGAGAATTTTAAGGGCTTAATTTTTCCACCTGGAGTCTTTCGCCCACTGTTTTACAGGCAAAGATTGTGAAAAGTTTATAGTGTTTAGATTTCTTTGACTATCCACCAAGTAGGCTTAAGCAAGTATCGAATATCTAGTCGAGGACTAAGGAGATTAATGTATTTGAGATATTAACTAAAAGGCATACCAGTAAAACCCATTGATGCACCCTCTTTTGACTGCCTACGTAGCCCATCTTCATCCTGGAGGTCTATATAGACAATGTCTATGGCCTGTAAGCCAAAAGCCTTTGCTATGACGATAATTTTTTGCCGTGAATAAAGAATGTCCTGAGTGTCTTTACTACTTGTTGAACCTGAAACGAAAGACCACATTATGAATAGAAATGTAATTCTATGTTAAAAATGTTTCAACAGAGCTATAGTCAAGAATACATTTGTTTTCAATTTGCAATGGAAAGATAATAAGTGTTATATGAGTGTAATACTTTCAATTTTTGTGAAAGTGTCGAAAGATTATTATTATTCAGCTCGCAGACACAATATTCGGATTCTGCAAACGCGCTTTCTTACTACCTCTGTTTTTAACCATTTTAATTTACTTTTGCTGACATCTATTTTTATTCGATAAAAAGGCCAATTACAAAGTTATGGATATAATAAATAATAAGCCATACACAAACATTAACAAAACATCCTTAAATGATTCTGAGCTCATTTAATCCAGAGTAGTGCCACTAATTATTTCCAAAATCATAAAGAATAATTTTCTTATGTACATTATAGTTATGTAAATATAGTGATTTCTCTTACAATTTATTCAAATTTAAAATTTTAACTTTGGTGTAATGTTTACATTTAATACCTAAAGTGGAATATCTGAAATTTGTTCTGAAGCATTCACAAGAAACCTGCTGAAGATTGTATATTTAATTACATCATTATATACTGAATTCCTTTTTTGTTTTGGAAAGGCTGGTTCTAAATTGCACTGTGCTCAGAGGTTAGTTCTACATGTTAGACTAGAATGTGACTACCTCGTATATGGCTTAGTGTATGTGGAACATACCCAAAATAATTATAGCTCAGTATGGACTTAGAAAATTGAGTTAAATTCCCCAAGCCACAATCAATTAAATATGGAATCCTGCATTGTGGGAACATAATCCATGAGTTCTGATTAGACAGCCCATTTCACACGTATGCACCTGCCATAAATGAATAATAAAAAGAAGAGCTGCTGACCTTGTTTACTTTTTGAAAAATGATAAACAACATCTGAAGACACACAGGCAATAAAAATAAATTATTTGCCTAAGGCAGTTTTTTTTTTAATTTGATACCCTCCATATGTCTTGGTCTACAATTTTTATATCCCCAGGCAGCAAGCACATATGTTAAGACACATGCAGTAAAATAGGCATGCAAATAAAGATAAGGTGTTAAAATATTAAGAATAGTTCATAGTTCATACTCCAAAAATGCCATATCACATACTAATATTACTTCAAGAAATATGTATTTAAATGTTAAATGTGCAGATAAAAAGATGGTCTCATTATTAATTTCCACAATTAAATTTTATATTATTTTTACGAGCCAGTAAATAGAATTTGCTATTTTCTTTTTTTGCAAAAATTACAGCTTTCACAAGTTAATGATAATTCTTGTACTCTTCAGCGTTATAAAGATAATACAAAGGTTTACCATAAGAATTAGAATCAAATACAGTCAAATATGCATATGTTGATTTTAGTAAGTTTATGATAAAATTGAATGGAATACATCATTATAATTATGATTGCATTAAAATATTATTTCAGAAAGGAAATACCTATACTGGCACGAAAATCTTCACCTCCAAATACCACTGCATCTAAATGAAGGCCAACCTGTGGTCCTGTTCTCAGAGTTTCTTCACAAAAAGCCTTTAAGTTAAATATAAATATGAATATGAGCAGCAGCATTTCAAAAATTATTTTTGTAATAAAAATACTAATCTTTTACTATATTCTTTATCCTAAATAATAACAAATGATAGTCACACACAAATTAAAAATATATATTCTGAATGCAAAAATGCAGTATAATTAAAATTAAAATGCAGAATATAATCCCTCCTTTCCCTATTGTTTTTTATGACATAGTTTTCCAATGTGGCAACTACTTTTGGATTTCTGTATTAATAAAGCAATAAAAATTACTATGTAATGTGTACAGTGTGGGATTTTTTAAACGGTTCCAGAATATTTATCACTGCTGACAATTACAACAGAAGCATATTTGATTTAATACATTGCAGATGGAGATCACAACTCTTCACAACTGAATAGGCAGCATATGGTATGTTATCAACTGATGTACCTTGTATTAATTAATATAATTACAGGAGGTATAAAATGCAACAAGTAGCATAGAAAATAATTTGAAAAGCATATGTATGATACTTTGGTGTTTTCTAAATGCAACAATCCCAGGATTGTTTTAGTATTTATTTTTTAAATAAATATTGAGGAATGGAATAATATTAATTAAAAAAGAAGAGGAAGTACACAAACTTTTTGCATTAAGGTGCATAATTAGTACTTATTTAGCCTATAGTGGAAAAAACCCTCTGAAACCTTGAAAGTGGAATTTATATTAACCCACTAGCCACAAGGGCCTCCCAGTAACTCCTTTGAATAACATCAAACTTTTAAAAGAAATCTTGGCCTGACTGTGCTGCACTCCAGTTCCAGTTTCATCAGCATTAATATCTTTCTTCCAGAGAAACCCACAGGCTAGATGCCAAGAATTAGGCTATCTGCATGCAGCTGATCACCAACAGGATGGGGAGGAGGTAGAAAAACAGATTTCTGGGGCCAAGAAAGAGAATGAGATTGCACACATAGTCATGTCATGCATATATTGGATCCTGGAAATTCTCAAATATGTTTTTTATTCTTAGGGCCAGTTATGTATGCACATTTTTTTAAAATCTTCAAATTTGGGAGAAAAAATCGTATCTCCAATATTCTTGCAATTCAGTTTAAAAATACTTTTAAGGTACTTAATAATATGCTTAAAATTCAAAAGCAAATAGGAGAAAATAAACCACTATAGTTGCTAGAATACTTAGAAATAATCTTAATTATTTGGGGCTATTTTTAAGACTCGTGTATCTTTTAGGCTGTACCTAAAAGTACAACCTAAAGTAATCGCAGTAGTATAGAAGAAAGCAGTTATGTGAGATGCATTGATGTTATATAAAACTGAATATATTGGGCAAATTAATGGATTTATATAAAATATGAAATCAATATAATTTTTAAAACATCGTGGCTTGCTTCTCCCCCATTTCCAGTTATGAAGGTATTATTTTTTTGATGGAACTTATAATCCAAAAGGCTAAGACTTTATTCAGGCATATTAAATTAGACATTTTTCTTACCTTAAAATTGAGCAAACCCATTGCAGTTTCCACAAAAGGAATGAAATTGATTGGCTCTACGAGTGTTCGGCCTCTTAAGTGGCATGCACATTTCTCTATAAACTGGGAACATTATAGAATGGACATAATATTAGGGCCTGGACTTTTTAAAACTCTATAAAAATGGTGTATCTTTGCAATTATTTAATATTTTCAGGAATAAGGGTTTAGCTGCAAGCATATTTGCCTTACATCTATCCCCCTGACTCTGTTCAATGCAAATAAGCAGGATCTTTAAAACAAGGAGGGACTGATATACCTGACGTTCTGTTTCCTTTCATGTCTGACACTGACATGGCTGTATATTTTTTCCAGTCTTCCAAAGTGATATCCACATTATTCATCACGGCCCCTTACCCTTTGTCCTGGAGGCCTTTTCTTCATAATTTTTAGCTTACCTAGGAAGGGCCTTAAAAAGGAAGTTTAATTCTTTGAAGACCAAAGCTTTCCAATTTTTTCCATGAGACCAGTTCACAGCTAGCTCTGAGCTGCCGGTGGGGAACCCCTGATTCCCAAATCTATCATCTGGGAACATACAAAAGCTCTTGTACAGATTTCTTTTTTCCCTTTTTCCCCTTTCAAAAGAGAAGGTGGGGGAGAAACCACCTCGGTATATTGTAAATCTATTATGTCTATCCAGATCTAGCAATGTGTGGGGAGATAAACATATCACAGGTATGCTAAGTAAATTTTAGTCAATAAAGGCAGGAGGGGAAAAAAATCTTGCATCAATTTTATATTTAACCATTAATGGATATCAAAGAGAAAGAGAATTTTAATCATCTTTCCATTCAGTCTCAGTTGGGTAAATCATATCTAAGAGATTTGCATAAATATAAACCATCAAAGACTTTTCATCTTCAAAGGGGGTTTCAAGTCCCTATAAGCTTTGTACTGTAATCATCACAGGTCACAACCCTGCAGGAATAAGGCTGCTATGGCAACATAAAAACTAATGCTTAAGGCTTAGCATAATATTCTGACAAATATAAAGGAAACTCATTTGAAACCTGGCAGCCTATTTACCAGAAACTGGATTAGAGGTGTTATTTCCCCTTTTAGCTCTTTTCCCCCCAGCCAAATTTTACCCTGCCCCAAAACAAAAGGGAAATAAAACCGCAGCATCTTGAAAAAGGTTCTAGCCAATTTGTGGTAACTTTAACACTAGGTCAAAATAAACTAGCTCCTCTCTGCATATTCCCCAACCTTCTTTCTTTTTCATGCATGGTCCCTGTTGTGATCACCGCCATTGCTTGTCTGACTTTTCCACAAGCTAGTAAGCCCCAGAACGCAAGGAATTAAAGAGAGACAGTCTGCACATGTTTGGCACTCAAGAAAAGGAATAGGAAGAAAAGACGCAGGGAAGCCAACCTGTCTACTCAGAAGTAAAGGCCAGTGGCTGGATTTCCAATTACACGGACGCAGAATCGCAGCCTGATGCTAGACTCAACAGCGTCACGGCCAAACAAAGCTACTCTCTCATAATTTCGCAGCACAAATTGGTTAATCGTCAAAATTTAAATTTTAAATTGGAGTGTCTTTGTAAGCTAAGTGGTTAAAAAAAGGGAAGCCCCCCTCCCAGGCTACTTATCTCTATCTGCTGAAATCTTTGTGTGTTGCATTTCAGAACCATCAAGGAAAGTTTGGATCAAATATTGTTCCCCTTTCCCACTTTAATTATTTTTTCTTTTCCTCCTTTTTTTTTCTTTTAAGTGCTATTAGCACCAAATACAAAAGGCAACTAGTGGAGAAGTTTCAATTAATTTTTTTCAAAATGAGACAATTAAATGTTTCCGGCTTGGTAAAGTGTTCATTTCAGTGAGAGGGGCTGGAAAAAAAGGAGGGGGGGCAGAAAACAAAGATTGGGGAGGGGACGGAGGAGCAGGCTTTAGCCATTCTTTCAATTCCAGTGCACACCCGATAGTGTGTTGGGAAGAATGCCCACTGTTCAGGATTTGTGGGGGGATTGTCCCGCAACAAAAGAGCGAGAGTTAGGCTTGTTATAGTCCAATAAGCCATGCCAGTCAAACAAGTACCCATCTGAAGGACAAAGAGAGAGCAAGAGATTCTCACACAAAAGGGAACAAGTAAGCCCGTCTTTTAGTTGTGCATCAGTCTCCAGGTTTTAGGCTTCGCATAAATCAAAATGAAGGACAAAAATAAACAGCCAAAAGCTTTCCATAGCAATAGCCATCTTGAAAAGCAAAACCAACCGTAAGAGGAGCTCTCTCTAGGAAAGGGTGGGGGAAGGAAACATGGACTTTGCTTCCAGGAAAAATCAAGGCTGAGGAAAACTAGAGTCCAGGCCTCTCACGCTGAAGGAACATTTATTTTTAATAATTCTGAAACTTTGGCTGGAGTGGAAGTTTGAATATGCATAACCAGCCCCACCTCCCAGATGTGTTAAGCCTGCTGTACCTCAATCAACAAAAGGCCTGTAGATCTTGCTGTCTTTTTATATTCATACATATAAACATAGAATTTTTCTGAAAGGTTTTTTTACAAGGAGGATTCAAACAAATTAATATAAAGTAAGAAAAAGAAATCAAAGAGGAAGCTAAAACTGCAAGAAAAGCGGGGGAAGAGAAAAACAGTAAAGGAAGGAAAAAGATGCTAAGAAGTAGCTTCCAATCTTTTTATAGCAGTTACAATTTATGTTTTGTATAAACATAAATTTAGATCTCGATGTCTGAAAGATCTACTGAATATGATCAGATAAAGAATCAAATTATTCTTCTGAGTATGTTAGAACATTACGTTTTCTGAAAGTTGGAATGTTTTCTTTTAATCACGTTTAATTAATTTAACAGACCTGATTACTGCCTAATATTTTCATGACCTGCTGATTGGGCAAGAATGATAAAGAATCATATGGACATTTAAAAACTAGCAGGTTTTTAACTAGGGTTAGATGAGGCTACATGATTGAACTTTAGAGTTTATTCATTCCCCCTTTTTTCTTTTATAGATTTTATCTTTAATGTGTGCTCCAGTCTTCACCCCACTCTAAACTCAGAAGACAAAGTGAAATAAAGCTTGATTAACTTCAATAATATTTTCAAGAAATAGCATGGTAAAATGAAAATTATCTTCATCAGTCAGCACAATTATAGCATAATCAGGCCCATTTCAGCATTTTCTTTTGCAATCTGACAGACTAACCATTTAGATCTCAGGTTTTTATTGGCTGAAAAGTCAAGTCATGAAAAACAAACACACCTGCCAGCAATTTAAAAGGAAGACATAGAGGGCTGGTCAGGAAATAATATCTTTCCTAATTAAAAACACTAGTTAAAAGCTTTCTGTTTGTTCTTCCGGCTGCCCTTAGGGAGGACCTTTCCTTCTATCTCCACCATAACTTTTTCAAGTGTTGGTAAAATGCTTCCTCCATCTACCAAGATGTTCTAACGTGGTGATTAAGTTCTGTATCATGCACGTGATTGTTAGGTTTCAAGTACAATCAGCTGGAACATCAAACTCTTTAAAAGTTTTTGTTTAATTTTACTTCATCCAAACTGCAGCAAAATATATCAATACTGTATTGGTAAAACCACCTCTCTTTATAAACACATAATGCATCTGCAGTTAGAAACTATTATCCTTGTCCTGAGGGTCTTGGAAATGGGGTTTCCAATGTGCCCATGTGATTTTGTGCTGCAGATTACTAAGAAAGATTACTAAGAAAGTCCATGAAATTGAACAATGTCTCAAGACTGCGTAGGACAACAATGTCACTTCCAAATCAGCAATAGTATTTGCATAATAGAAGACAGGAAACTTTGGGGCTAAATCATTTTCTGATACTCTCATATAAAATGGGTACATTCTTGATAGCTGAACCAAATACTAACAATAGAGGTATTTCATATTTGCTTCATGATATCACTCCATTTCTTCTCTTCTAAAATTGGATGCAGGTCTTTATCTGAGATGATGGCAGATGTGTATTGACTCACCCATTTTATTTCTTCTACACTGTCAATTTTTGGGAGCATCAGGCTACTGGGAAGAGTCTTAGAATTCAAAATGATCCTCATATCTTCTTCTGCAAGACCACTGGACACTGAATTGATCCTAATGCACTTCTCCGTCTGACCAAAGTCAAAGTTCTCAAGGGCTTCCACAGTTTTTATTCTAGCTTCTGCCTAAAGTATTTTTGGAAAAAGATAAAGAGAAACCAAATGCTTTGTTTTATTGAGAAGTAACTTTTTAAAAATTAAGTAATAATTAAGTGAACAATGAATGAATTCTCCTATGTTACAAACTGTTATACAGTGAGGTTGGAATAGGTCACATAGTTACAGGCCTATCCCTGGGGTGCAACCAGAACAATCAAAATAGTGAAACTCCACTTGTTTTTTGTGTGTGTTGTGTGTACTGTCTTAACCTTTAGGACCATAAATTGTAGATATCCATGCATAGTTGCTACTCTTTTTTAAATAAAAGTAATTAAGCTTAGCCACAATTTAATACATTTAATCCACTATTCATGAGTCATAGCAGCACCTAGATCTACTTATCCTGAAAAAGCTGAACAGGTTGGATCTGATTAGAGCTCAGATGGGAGTAAAATCCTAAGGCTATTCTTTTGGTTCTTAGTATTTTCTCACAAGTGCAGTGTTTGCTTTTTTCATATCAGCTGAGTGTCGATCCATTTGGTTGCAATAAGAATTGATCAACTGGCTTGTCACCTGAGCTTAAGGTTGTGGGCTAAGAGAGAGTGATGAGCTCAAAGTCACATAGCTGGCTTTCATGCTTAAGGTGGGACTTGAACTCACCATCTTCTGGTTTCTTGCCTGGTGACAACCACTAGACCAAACTGGAACTCTATCCAAAGGCTATACACTAAGATAATTCTCTCCCACCTCTCCCAAAATCCTAAAACATAGAATCCTATAAATTCTGTTTTTATAATTACTTTTAATGTGATTTTTCTATTTTTGATATCTGTGTTTTTTTAATATGTGTTTTTACCCATTGTGCACCACCCAGAGTCACCTTTGGTGAGATGGGAGGCAATGTAAATTTAGATTAATAAATTTACTAATAAATTAATAGA